>RJWJ010019330.1:0-30456 GCA_004363605.1 Indri indri | reverse complement strand
CACAGCAACCTCAAACTCCTGGGCTCGAGCAATCCTACTGCCTCAGCCTCCCGAGTAGCTGGGACTACAGGCATGCGCCACCATGCCCGGCTAATTTTTTCTATATATATTTTTAGCTGTCCAATTAATTTCTTTCTATTTTTGGTAGAGACGGGGTCTCGCTCTTGCTCAGGCTGGTCTCGAACTCCTGAGCTCAGGATGATCCGCCCGCCTCGGCCTCCCAGAGTGCTAGGATTATAGGCGTGAGCCACCGCGCCCGGCCCGGAATTGAGTCTTTGATTAGGTTCTTGGTATGACTGCTATTGGCATATATGAAAGCCTCCGATTTGTGTGTATTGATTTTATATCCTGAGACTTTACCGAATTCATTTATCAATTCCAGGAGCCTCTTGGTTGAATCCTTGGGGTTTTCTAGATATAATATCATGTCATCAACAAATAGTGAGAGTTTGATCTCTTCTGTTCCCATTCATATGCTTTTAATCCCACTCTCTTGCCTGATTGCTGGGGCCAGCACTTCCAGCACTACGTTGAATGGAAGCTGAGATAGTGGGCAACCTTGTCTGGTTCCACTTCCAAGTGGGAATGCTTTCAATTTTTCCCTATTCAGTATGATGTTCGCTGTGGGTTTGTCATAAATGGCTTGTATCATTTTCAGGTAAGCTCCATCTATGCCTATTTTGTTAAGCATTCTTGTCATAAACGGGTGTTGAATTTTGTTAAATGCTTTTTCTGCGTCTATTGAGAGAATCATATGGTTTTTGTTTTTGCTTCTGTTTATGTGGTGAATTACGTTTATAGATTTGCGTATGTTAAACAGTCCCTGCATCTCTGGAATGAAGCCCACTCGGTCATGATGGATTATTTTCTTAATAAGCACCTGGATTCGGTTAGCTAGAATTTCGTTGAGAATTTTTACATCCATAATCATAAGGGAAATTGGTGTGTAGTTTTCTTTTTTTGTTGCATCCTTTCCTTGTTTTGGTATCAGAGTTATGTTGGCTTCATAAAATGTGTTGGCGGGGGAATCCATCCTTCTCGATGCTATGGAATAATTTCAGCAGGATACGCACCAGTTCTTCTTTGTAGGTGTGGTAAAATTTGGGTGTGAAACCATGTGGTCTGGCACTTTTCTTATTTGCACTGTTTTTTTATTGCTGTTTCAATTTCAGTCCTTGATATTGGTCTGTTCAGGAATTCTTTTTCTTCCTGGTTGAGCCTAGGGAGGCTGTGAGTTTCTAAAAATTTGTCCATTTGCTCCACATTTTCCAGTTTGTGTGCATAAAGGTTTTTGTAATATTCATAAATTATATCTTGAATCTCCATGGCATCAGTTGCGACTTCTCCTTTTTTTTTCTCCTGATGGAGCTTATTAGGGATTATCTTTTCTTTTTTTCATTAGTTTAGCCAAAGGTCTGTCAATTTTGATTATTTTTTCAAAGAACCAACTTTTTGTTTTATTTATCTTCTGTATAGTTTCCCTGTTGTCAAATTCATTTAGTTCTGATTTGATCTTATTAATTTGCCTTCTTCTGCTGAGTTTGGGGTTGGCCTGTTCTTCTTTTTCCCGTTCTTTCAGTCGATTCATTAGGTTGTCTATTTGTGATCTTTTTGACTTTTAGATATAGGCATTTATGAAAATAAACTTTCCTCTCAAGACTGCCTTGGCTGTGTCCCACAGATTTTGATAACTTGTGTCACGTTTGTCATTTAGTTCAAAAAATCTTTTGATTTCCATCTTTACTTCCTGGTTTATGAAGGAATCATTTAGCAGAAAGTTGTTTAATTTCCATGACTTTGTGTAGAGATGAGAGTTTCTGTTGGGTTTGATTTCTGTTTTTATTCCACTGTGATCTGAGAAGATGTATGGTATGATTTCTATTTTGTTAAATTTTTTGAGACATGCTTTGTGTCCTAGAATATGTTCAATCTTAGAGAATGTCCCATGAGCTGATGAGAAGAACGTGTATTCAGTGGTTTTTGGGTAGAATGTCCTGTAAATGTCAGTCAGGACTGTTTGTTCTAGAGTTCTGCTGAAGCCCGTTATTTCTTTGTTAATTTTCTGTATGGAGGATCTGTCCTGTGCTGTCAGTGGGGTGTTGCAGTCACCGACTATTAAGGTATTGATGTCTATCAATTTGTTTAGATCAAGTAGAGTTTGCTTTATGAATCTGGGTGCACCTAAGTTGGGTGCATACATATTTAGAATTGTTATGTCTTCTTGCTGAACTGTACCCTTCACCATTATATAATGACCCCCTTTGTCTTTTATTATTTTTGTTGATTTAAAAACCAAGTTTTCTGAGATCAAAACTGCCATACCAGCCTTCTTTTTGCTTCCATTTGCTTGAAATGTTGATTTCCACCCCTTTACTTTGAGTCTAAATGCATCCTTGCAGGTTAGTTCCATTTCCTGGACACAGCAGATGTTTCGCTTGTTTTTTTTTTTTTTTTTTTTTTTTTTTTTTTTTTTTTTTTTTTTTTTTTTTTTTTTTTTTTTTTTTTTTTTTTTTTTTTTTTTTTTTTTTTTTTTTTTTTTTTTTTTTTTTTTTTTTTTTTTTTTTTTTTTTTTTTTTTTTCCAATCGGCCAGCCTATGTCTCTTAGGAAGGGAGTTCAAACCATTCACATTTATTGAGAGAACCGATAAGTGGGGTGAATTACTGTTCATTCTGTTGGGTTGCATTTTGTTGCTTTGTTTTCTCTCTTGAGCCATTGTGGAATCTAGCCTTTGATCTTTAACTTTTGAGTGGTTTTGCATTCAAGAGTGTTTATTGTGCTGATCCTTGTTTAATTCTGTTTTGAGTACTTCTTGGATAGCTGGTCTTGTCTTGGTGAATTCCCTCAGTCTTTGATTATCTGAGAATGTCTTTATTTCTCCTTCATATATGAAACTTAGTTTAGCAGGGTATAAGATTCTAGGCTGGGCATTATTCTGTTTCAGAACAGTGAGAATGGGGCCCCAGTCTCTTCTTGCTTCTAGGGTATCAGTTGAGAAATCTGGTGTTATTCTGATGGGCTCTCCTTTGCATGTTACTTGTTTCTTTCACCTTACATCTCATAGAAGGGCCTCTTTAGCAGATATTTCGATCAATCTGATCACTGCATGATGTGGTGTCTTCCTATTTGCATTGAATCTCCCTGAGGTCCGTTGAGCTTCTTGTACCTGCATATCTAGATTTTTAGGAAGCCCTGGGAAATTCTCCTCTATTAATTCTTCAGATAGCTTATCCAGCCCTTGAGGGTTATGTTCTTCACCTTCCAGAACCCTTATCACCCTCAGGTTCGGTTTTTTCCCATAATCCCACGTTTCTTGTAGGCTTATTTCTTTTCTCTTAATTTTCTGCTCAATCTTTGTGACTGACTTATTTAATTTCAAGGAGTTGTCTTCAATCTCTGAGCTTCTTTCTTCTGTTTTATCTACCCTGTTCTTGAGGCTTTCCATGGCATTTTGTAGTGCCCTGAATAAGTTCTTCATTACCAGGAGATCAGTTTGATTTTTCTTTAATATTTCAATTTCTTTAGTGAATTTTTCTTCCAAGTCTTGGATTTTTTTTGTGGTTTCTTTGTGTTGGTTATCCATTTTTTCTTGCATATCATTCAGTTTTCTTACAATCCATGTTTGAAATTCTTCTGTCATTTTAGTGTTCTGAGTTTGGTTAATGTCCATTGCTGGGGAGCTGTTGTTCCTCTTTGGGGGTGTGCTTTCCGTTTGAGTCTTCATACTTCCAGAGTTCTTTCGTTGGTTCCTTCCCATCTGGATCAGTTGTTCCTTCTTGCGTTTAGGTTTTCGTTTGGATAATGACATGCCCTGTTTAGTCTCTGAGCCAGTAGGTGGTGTTTGTGGTGAGATTCAACCACACCTTTTATGATGAATCAGTAGATGCAGTACATGCAGTAAAAGTGTGTGCAGGATGACCTCCCTGTTAGTAGGTGGCACTTGCAGGGAGGAGCGTGCTGTTTTTGGGTCCTGTAGCTAGCTCTTGTTCCTCCAGAGAGGCCCTCTTGTGCCTCAGGTGATTGGTGGGGCCCTGGGATTTCCAGGTGTGTCCTTGTTCTCCACCTCTGTGGGGCAGGATCGGGAGTGGGCCTGGGTGATGCTGGGTTGGGTAAGCCTGCCATCAGGCTCCACAACTGCTGTCAGCAGGGGTCAAAGGTCTGCTCTTTGTTTCTGTGGAAAGCTCCTAGGAGGGGCTAAAATGGCTCCACTCAACTGAAAATCTGGGATGGGGTGTGGGGTTTCCAAGACCCGCCCTCTGAAGCAGGTCTCACTCCCCTCCACTCTCCTCCTGTCCATGACCTCTCACAGGCCTCTGCCAGCAAGAGGGACCTCAGGTCGATGGATGTCCCCTGGCTGTGACGTGGCCCAGAAGATTCCCTACCCAGGATCATAGCCTGAGCTGTCCTTATTTTCCACCTCAGTGGAGGCAGGACCGGGAGTGAGTCTGGGTGTGGCTGAGTTGGGCAAGCCTGCCCTCAGGCTCCACAACTGCTGTCAGCAGGGGTCAAAGGTCTGCTCTTTGTTTCTGTGCAAAGCTGCCGGGAAGGGCTGAAATGGCTCCACTCAGCTGAAAGTCTGGGCTTGGGGGTAGGGCTGTCCAAGACCCGCACACTGGAGCAGGTCTCGCTCCCCTCCACTCTACCCCTCTCCATGGCCTCTCCCAGGCCTCTGACGGCAAGCGGGACCTCAGGCCAATGGATCTCCCCTGGCTTTGACATGGGCCGGGAGGTTCCCTACCCAGGATCACAGCCTGAGCTGGGTGCACAGCCCTGTTTTGGGAGAAAGGCTGCCACTCAGGCACGCTGATCTGACCCTGAAGGCACACACTCTTCAGTAGGCTCTTTCACAGATCTCTCCTCCGTGCCCCATGGCAGTGCCATCGTGACCTGGGTGTATGGGGTCTGGTCTGCAGGCCTGTCCCCTGGGCCCTGGAGATCGATCCGTGACCCTGCCAGGGGTAGGGGTGCTGGTCTTGAATCACCTACAAGTTGCCCAAGCTGGATCAATTTCACTCCACCTCGGGATTTGCCCCTTTCTCCTGGAGTTCCCAGGCCAGTAGCACCTGGGAGGGCTGGCAGGTAGGGAGCTCACAATCTGAGTACCCCTCAGTCTGCTGTATGGTCCCAAGACAAAAAGTCCCGTTCCTTGGAGATGCCTCCGTGTGATGGTTAAATTGTCTCTCTGGGCACCCTCAGGTAGGGAGGGGGAAAGAGAGAATGGAGCAAAATGGCGTCTGCCGATAAGCTCGGGTCTGCGCCCGGGGAGGTCCCCCGAGGGGGCTGGGAACCCGGCCCAGTGTCCGCAAGGGGCCACTGCTAACTGGCGGCAGCCGTCTCTGGGCTGGTGTTGGCAGGTCTCTCCAACCGCTCAGGAGCCCACCAACAGTCCGAGATGCAAGGGTGGGGAAAGTTAGCTGCTCCACCTACCCTTGTCGCTGGTCTCCAAGCCTCTTGGGACCTTTCTCCTTCCAGTTCTCCTCCGCAACGTCTTCCCGTGGATTCTCCTGTAGTTTCAGGCACCCTTCCTTCTGACCCTCACCCGATCTATGTTTCTCTGCTAGTATATGTTTTTCACTTTCTTCTAAAATCTGTCTTTTTTGCAGAGACACTCTGACTGGCTGCTTTTCTCATCTGCCATCTTGGCTCCTCCTCTCTCTAGTTTTTCAGTTACTATGAAATTCCAAGTTTCAAGGGCCACAGTCTACTTAAAACTCACATTGTTTAAGTTCTTAAAAATATAGGAATGTTGAAACAGAAAAAAATTCATTTGGCCCATTTTTGGTGCTATTATTGCCATACATTTTATATTATCACATTCAGTAAATTCCATAATATAAGGTTATTATTTTTTCTTTGATAAGTTAGGTGCCTTTCAAAGACATTAAGAGAAAAATTAAAGAATGCCTTTTCTATTTCCATACATATTTATATTTTCTGGTAATTGTCATTCCTTCCTATATATCCTAGTTTTTACCTACTGTCATGTCAAAGACACACCATGAATCATCTCACAAACTACAGGGGGCCTTCCTATGAAGAGTTTCCTCTTTATCCAGGACTCTGACATTCATGTAAATATCCCTCTTGAATATTTTCTCTTAGAACAATGAGCATTTTCCAAAGATTTGTGAAAATTCCCTATAGAGCAAACATTGGATTCAGAGAGACTTGCTTTTTGAAAACTGGTTCTGCTATTAATTACTATGTGATTTTGGGCAATTTACTTAATTTTATTAAATCTCAATAGCCTCATCCAAAAAAATGGGAATAATGCCATCTATCTCTTAAAGTTCTTGTGGCAATTCTAAAATATATCAATATGCCTATGAGAATGACCGACATACAATAGTGTTCAATAAATAGTAGCACTAATAAAAGTATTGGCAGCAACAGCATTGGTACTCATAGCCAAATAACCTTAACTATGGCTCTTAATCACAAACTCTAGAAATATAAAATTTAGTGTTCCTTTTGATATAGAAACTAAATTTAGCCACTTTAAAATTCCTAACTCTCAGTATGGTTTCTCTTAAAAAACTGAAATTATCAACAACTTCCTTAATCACCTTAAGCTACATTCACAGATAAATACATCTAAGCTTGGGATTTGGCCATGTCTGTGACTAAAATTTTAAAATATCTTTGGTATTTAGGCTTAGTTCATATTTTAGATTCATCTGGAAGGCCTCAGATAAAAATATGAGGGGCATAAAGTGAATAATTGTATCTGCGATTCATAATATTCAATATGCTCAGAAACCAATTAGCGGTATTGGTGAAGATAAAAAAAGAACTGCTAATGGCAAATTAATACTCTGACGTGTTTAAAAATAATTAAGGTAGATGTTTCTTGTTTGGTAGCTAATAGCCTTCTAAAAATATGAGGATTTTTACAGAATTTAATATTGATCTTAAGTCTGAATATACCTGTCTGTGACCTTAACCTCTCTGGTTACTGAGTTCCTTCATCAGCAAGAGAAATTGAACTTCATATTTAAAATAAAATCTATCTCCAAATAACATATTATATTTATTTTCTAAAATTTTCTCATAAAATGATAGAAATAGTAGCTGAAATGATAATCTAAATTATCTTATAACAATAAAGTTTTTCTTATGATGTGTGGTTTACAAGGTAGTTCCTGGACAGAGAACTTATATTTTCTCTTTTGCCACATTTTATATAATAATTTAAAAGGGGTTTGAGCATAAATTGTTGAGCTCTTTTGAATAGGATATATTTATCATGGAAATCTAAATCTGTCAGTGCATTACTTTGAACCATTTCATAGTCACTATTTTCACGATTCCATACTCATAATCTGTGGTACTTCATGTTGCCACAGTATGAATTTCATATGACACCCTTTGATATCCTTACTAAATTTTCATGAAGAATACAGAGCCAGATAGCATGAAAAACAGTATGCTGATATAAATCTTAAATGTAGTTGGGAAAGGGGCAGTGAAACAATGACCTGAATTTTATAAACTACTTCTCCAATATAACACTGACTTATAGTTGTATATTATATTAATGTGAAACCTAGAATTATTACCACAGTATTGATTTCTAGTCAATAAAAATGACTTAGGAAGAATGATATCTTTAAAAATATAGCTTTGTTGAAAATCTCTTGGTTAACTGTGGACATTTATGTTAAGGTGTAATAAATACTGACATATATATATATATATATATTTAATTTGCACATATGTTTTAAAGATATAACTTGAGTTGTTTCTTCCATGATTGTTTTGGGTTTTCAAGAGTTTGAAAGAGTAATATGGATAACGGTTATTTTCTTTTGAGAGCAAAAAACGTGCCAAACTCATTTCTTCAATCACTTGGTACCTAACACTGTGTCTTAAATTTGATAAGTACAGAGTAATTATTTCATGAATTGAATTGACTCTCAGGCAGGCCCTATTGTGAATGGCTTTTGCCCTTGAAAATTGAATCCTTAATCCAGAACTTAACTTTTCCTGAAGATTGTGTTCTATTTTCACATTATGCACAGTCAGAAACACATTGTATCCCTCAGGCCATAGGCATACCATTTAGTAAATTCTGAATATAGAGTCATAGCTAGTATTCTCATGGACTGAAAATTAGTACTAGAGCTAGAATTCAATTAATTATTTTCAGAAAACTCAAAAATCCAAAAGAGGTATCTTCAAGTTCAAGTGAAATTTGGTCATCATATACACTTTGGTACATATGTGTAACTGTTCCCATTCACTTCGGTAAACTACTATTGCAAAATAAATGGGGTATCTCATTAAACCCTGACAATAATTGAGCACTAAACAAGGCACTTTATTATACCATTTGTGACAACATGGATGGACCTGGAAGACATTATGCTAAGTAAAATTACTCAGCCACAGTAGAAAAAAATACTGCATGCTTCCCCTTACATGAGGCATCTAAAAAGGTCAATAGTACAAAAGTAGACAATAGAATGATGGTAAGCAGAGGCTAAGGGAAGGTGTACATAAAGAGTGTGGTTCAATGTTATTTTTTTATTTCTGCATATTATGGGGGTACAAATGTTTAGGTTATGTTGCCTTTGCCCCGCCCCCATCAGAGTTTCAAGTGTGTCCCTAACCAAGATGGTGTGCATCACACTCATTATGTATGTATATACCTTTCCCTTCTTCCCCCTTGCATGTGCCCAAAGCCTGATCAATGTTATTCCTGTATGTGCACTTAGGTGTTGATCAGTGAAACGAATTTTCTGGTGAGTACATGTGGTGCTTATTTTTCCATTCTTGGGATACTTCACTTAGTAGAATGCGTTCCAGCTCCATCCAGGAGTATACAAGAGGTGCTATATCACCATTGATTCTTAAAGCTGAATAGTACTACATGGCATACATATACCACATTTTATTAATCCACTCATGTATTGATGGACAATTGCGTTGTTTCCACATCTTTGAAATTGTGAATTGTGCTGCTTTGAGCATTCTAGTGCAGGTGTCTTTTTTATGCAGTGACTTTTGTTCTTTTGGTTAGGTGCCCAGTAATGGGATTGCTGAATCAAATGGTACATCCATGTGTATCTCTTTAAGGTATCTCCGTATTGCTTTCCACAGAGGTTGCACTAGTTTGCAGTCCCACCAGCAGTGAATGAGTGTTCCTATATCCACGCCAACATTTATTGTTTTGGGACTTTTTAATAAAGGCCATTCTCACTGGAGATAAGTGATATCTCATTGTGATCTTGATTTGCATTTCCCTGATGATTAGAGATGTCGAGCATTTTTTCATATGTTTCTTGGCCATTATTCTGTCTTCTTTTGGAAAGTTTCTCTTCATGTCCTTTGCCCACTTTTTGATTGGGTTGTTTGATTTTTTCTTGTTGATTTTCCTGAGTTCTAAATAGATTCTAGTTATCAGACCTTTATCTGATGTGTAGCATGTGAAAATTTTCTCCCATTCTGTAGGTTCTCTGTTTGGTCTCGTGACAGTTTCTTTGGTTGTGCAGAAGCTTTTTGATTTGATCAGGTCCCATTTATTTATTTTTGTTGTTGCTGTGATTGCCTTTGGGGTCTTCTTCATAAATTCTTTCCCTAGGCCCATGTCTGTAATGTTTTTTCCAATATTTTCTTCTAGAATTCTTATAGTTTCATACCTTAGGTTTAAGTCTGTTACCCACAGTGATTTGATTTTTGTGAGAGGTGAAAAGTGTGGGTCCTGTTTCAGTCTTCTACATGTGGCCATCCAGTATTCCCAGCACCATTTATTGAATAAGGATTCTTTTCCCCAGTGTATGTTTTTGTCTGCTTTGTGAAAGTTTAGTTGGCTATATGAGGATCATTTTGTATTTTGGTTCTCAGTTCTGTTCCACTGGTCAATGTCCCCGTTCTTGTGCCAGTACCAAGATGTTTTCATTACTGTAGCCTTGTAGCATAGTTTGAAGTCTGGTAAATTGATACCTACCATTTTGTTTTTATTGTGTAGGATTGCTTTTGCTATACGGGGTCCTCTATGGTTCCATAAGAAGCATAAAATTATTTTTTCCATATCTGTGAAAAATGATGTTGGTATTTTAATAGGGATTGCATTGCATCTGTAGATCACTTTGGGTAGTATAGACATTTTAACAATGTTGATTCTGCTGACCCACAAGCATGGTATGGTTTTCTACCTGTTTACGTACGCTGTTATTTCCCTCAGTGTTTATTAGTTCTCCCTGTAGAGGTCTTTTACCTCCTTAGTTAAATATATTCCTAGGTACTTTATTTTCTTTGTTGCTATTGTGAAGGGTATTGAGTCTTTGATTTGGTTCTCAGTTTGACTGTTATTGGCATATATGAATTCTTCCATTTTACGTGTATTGATTTTGTATCCTGAGACTTTACTGAATTCATTTATCAATTCCAGGAGTCTCTTGGTTGAATCCTTGGGTTTTTCCAGATATATTATCATAGCATCAGCAAAGACAGATAGTTTGATCTTTTGTGCCCCATTTGGACACCCTTAATTCTGCTCTCTTGTCTATTTGCTATAGCAGGGGTTTCCAGCACTATGTTGAATAGAAGTGGAGATAGTGGGCAACCTTGCCTGGTTCTAGTTCTAAGTGGGAATGCTTTCAATTTTTCCCCATTCAGTATGATGTTGGCTGTGGGTTAATTCATGAACAGAATAATATCAAGTACTGAAATTGAAACAGCAATAAAAAACTTTCCTAAAAAGAAAATTCCCACACCAGATGGTTTCACACCCGAATTTTACCACATCTACAAAGAAGAACTGGTGCCTATCCTGCAGAAATTATTCCCCAACATCAAGAAGGATGGAATCCTCCCTAACACATTTTATAAAGCCAGGATAACACTGATACCAAAACCAGGAAAGGACACAAGAAAAATGGAAAACTACAGAACAATATCCCTTATGAATATAGATGCAAAAATTCTCAACAGAATCCTGGAAAACTGAATACAGGTACTTATCAAGAAAATAATCCATCACGACCAAGTGGGCTTCATCCCAGAGATGGAGGGATGGTTCAACATACACAAATCTATAAATGTAATTGACCGTATAAATAGAACCATAAAAACTAGGACCATATAATCCTCTCGATAGACGCGGAAAAAGCATTTGACAAAATACAACATCCTTTTATGGTAAGAACGCTTAACAAAACAGGCATAGACGGGGCTTACCTAAAAAATGATACAAGCCATATATGACAAACCCACAGCCAACATCGTGTTGTTCAATGGTTTTAAAGTTACAGTTATACAAGAATAATAATCCCAGAGATCTGCTGTACAACATACTCTCTATAGTTAACCACAAGTTACTCTGTATATAAAAATTTGTCAGTAGGGTAGATCTCACATTAAGTATTCTTGCTACAAAAAACAAAAACAAAGGGACACGAGGAAGCTTTTGGAGGTGTTGAATAAGTCCTTTAGCTGGATTGTGGTAACATGAATATCTACGTATGTCCAAACTCAAAAAACTCTGTACATTAAATACGTGCATTTTGGGACACGAAATATACCTCATTATGCTGGGAAAAATAAAGCATTTAAGTGGCTAATCTACTAAATTTGAAGAACTATATAAAATAACTAACATCAATATTTAAATATTTAAATGATATTTTATGTGTTTCACAAAAGTAAAATCACAAGAGAAAAAAACCAATAAATCCTAAATATAGAAAAATCCTAAATATAAAAATAAATGAATAAAGTCATTCATTACTCTGGAATGAAATTAGACATTGGCCTAGCCATTGTTACATCTGTGATAAAAAGAAAAATACAGATTAGAGCATTTTAAATTAGGGTTACTTTAATCAGAAGAGAATACCTTGTTATCACTTATCAATCACTTATCAATCAGTTGTCTTGCCTATTTTTCTCTTTAAAATATCTACTACAATTTAAGAATGAAAACACACTCCTATTCTACAGAAGCTAAATATTCAATTACACCTACACAAATCTGTTTCTTCAAGTTTATTTTTTTTATTTCAGAATATTATGGGGATATAAACACTTTGGTTACATATAATGCCTTTGCACCACCCAAGTCAGAGCTACAAGGGTTCCCATCCCCCAGAAAGTGTGCAATGAATCTGTTAAGTGTGAATTTACCCATTCCCTCCCACCAGCTTGACACCTGATGAATGTTACTTCCATATATGCACATAAGCGTTGATCAGTAAGTGCCAATATGATGGTGAGTGCATGTGGTGTTTGTTTTTCCATTCCTGTGATACTTGGAATAATGGGCTCTAGGTCCATTCAGGATAACACAGGAGGTATTGGATCACCATTGTTTTTATTATGGCTGAGTAGAACTCCATGGCATACATATACCACATTTTATTAATCCACTCATGGCTTGATGGGCATTTGGGTTGATTCCACATCTTTGCAATTGTGAATTGTGCTGCTATCAACATTCAGGTGAAGATGTCTTTATTATAGAATATCTGCTTTTTCCCCCTTTGTGTAAATACCCAGTATGGGGATTCCTGGATCAAATGGTAATTCTACTTTTAGTTCTTTGAGGTATCTCCATATTACATTATATAGAAGTTGTACTAATTTGCAGTCCCACCAGCAGTGACGAGTGCTCCTATTTCTCCACATACACACCAACGTTTGTTATTTTGGGACATTTTTGACAAAAACCATTCTCACTGAAGGTAAGTGATATCTCATTGTGGTTTTGATTTGCTTCTCTTTGATGATTAGAGATGTTGAGCATTTTTTTTGTATGCTTGCTGGCCAGTAGTATATCTTCTTTTGAAAAGTTTCTGTTCATGTCCTTTGCCTATTTTTTGATAGGGTTATTTGACTTTTTTTCTTGCTGATTTTCCTGAGTCCTATATAGATTCTAGTTATCAGCCCTTTATCGGATGTGTAACATGCAAATATTTTCTCCCATTCTGTAGGTTGTCTGTTTCCTCTCGTGATAGTTTCCTTGGCTGTGCAGAAACTTTTTAATTTGATCAGGTCCCATTTATTTATTTATTTTTTGTTGCCGTGATAGCTTTTGGGTTCTTCTTCATAAATTCTTTGCCTAGGCCAATGTCTATAAGTGTTTTTCCAACATTTTCTTCTAGAATACTTATAGTTATGATTTGCCTTTCACCGACAATTACAGAAGTTGAGCAATTTTTCATTTGTTTGCTTGTCATTACTCTGTCTTCTTTTGCAAAGTTTATATTCATGTTCTTTGCCCACTTTTTAATTGGGTTGTTAATTTTTCTGAGTTCTATGTAGAGTCTAGTTATCAGCCCGTTATCAGATCTGTGCAGTACAAATATTTTCTCCCATTCTATAGGTTGTCTATTTGTTCTAATGGTAGTTTCCTTGGTTTTGCAGAAGCTTTTTAATTTGTTCAGGTCCCATTTATATATTTTTCTTGTTGCTGTGATTGCTTTTGAGATCTTCTTCAAAAATTCCTTGCCTAGGCCAAAATCTGTGAGAGGTTTTCCAACATTTTCTTCTAAAATTCTTATGGTTTCCTGCCTTAGGTTTAAGTCTGTTATCCACTGTGAATTGATGTTTTTTGAGAGGTGAGAAATGCAGATCCTGTTTCAGTCTTCTGCATGTGGCTATCCAATTTTCCCAACGCCACTTATAGAATAGGGATTCTTTTCCCCAGTATGTGTTTTTGTCTGCTTTGTGAAAGATCAGATGACAATATGAGGATGGTTTTATATCTGGGTTCTCAGTCCTGTTCCATTCGTCTATGTCTCTGTTCCTGTGCCAGTACCATGTTGTTTTGGCCACTATAGCCTTGTGGTAGTGCTTGAAGTCTGGTAAATTGATCCCTCCAAATTTAACCTTTTTGCTTAAGGTTACTTTGGCTATATGGGGTCTTCTCTGATTCTATATGAAGCATAGAAGTATATTTTCTAGATCTGCAACAATGATATTGGTAGTTTAGTAGAAATTTCATGGAATCTGTAGGTCACTTTGGGTAGTATAGACATTTTAACAATATAGATTCTGCCTATCCATGAACATGGTATCATATTAAATCTACTTACGTTCTCTGCAATATCACTTCTCAGTGTTTCATAGTTCTCCCTATATCGGTATCTCACCTCTTTAGTTAAATATATTCCTAAATATTTTATTTTCTTTGATGCTACTGTGAAAGTTATTGCATCTTCAATGTGATTCTTGGCTTTAAACTTATTGGTGTGTATGCAAGCTACTGATTTGTGTGCATTGATATTTTGTAACCTGGTACTTAGCTGAATTCATTTATCAATTCCAGGAGTCACTTGGTTGCATATTTCAGGTTTTCTAGATATAATATGTCATCAGTAAAGAGCAATAGTTTGACATCTTCTGCCCCCCTTGGGACATCCTTGATTTCCTTCTCTTGTCTGATTGCTATTGTAAGAACTTTCAGCCCTATGTTGAATAAAAATGGATATAGTGCACAACCTTGTCTGGTACCAGTTCTAAGTGGGAATGCTTTCAGTTTTTCCCCATTCAGTATGAATTTGGCTATAGGTTTGTCATATATTCCTTTAATTATTTTGAGGTATGTCCCATCTATGCCTATTTTGTTAAGAGTTATTTACATAAAAGGGTGCTGAATTTTGTCAAATTCCTTTTCTGTGTCTACTGAGAGGATCATATGGTCTTTGTTTTTGCTTTTAATTATATGGTGAATTACATTTATAGATTTACATATGTTGAGCCATTTTTATTTCTGTCAAATAATGCCCACCTGTTCATGATGAATTATTTTTTTGATGCACAGTTGAATTTGACTTGCTAAAATTATATTGAGAATTTTTACATCTATATTCATAATGGATATTGGTCTGTAGTTTTCTTTTCCGTGTGTGTGTCCTTTCCTAGCTTTGGTATCAAGGTGATATTAGCTTTGTAGAGTGAGTTGTGGAGGATTCCACCCTATTCAATGTTTTACAGTAATTTCCACAGTATAGATAACAGTTCTTCTTTGTAGGTTTGGTCAAATTTCGGTATGAACCTGTCTGGTCCTTTACTTTTTTTATTGGAAGATTTTTTATTGTGATTTCAATTTAGGTGCTTGATATTGGTCTGCTCAGGAATTCTATTTCTTCTAGATTGAGCTGAGGGAGGTTGTGTGTTTCTAAGAATTTGTCCATTTCCTCCAGGTTTTCAAGTTTCTGGTTACAGAGATTTTTATCATATTTAAAGGTGATGTTTTGTATTTCTGTGATATCACTTGTGACTTCTCCTTTTTCATTTTTAATTGAACTTATTAAAGTCCTTTCCTTTCTGCCTCTGGTCAACCTACCAAGAGGCCTATCAATTTTGTTTATCTTTTCAATGAACCAACTTTTTGTTTCATTAATCTTCTGTACAGTTCCTTTGTTCTTGATTTCATAAAGATGTGGAAACAACCCAAGTGTCCATCAATACATGAGTGGATTAATAAAATGTGGTATATGTATGCCATGGAGTACTATTCAGCTTTAAGAAACAATGGTGATATAGCACCTCTTGTATACTCCTGGATAGAGCTGGAATGCATTCTACTAAGCGAAGTATCCCAAGAATGGAAAAACAAGCACCACATGTACTCACCATCAAATTGGTAGTAACTGAACAACACATAAGTGTACATATAAGAATAACATCTACTGGATGTCGGGCAGGGGGGTAGGGGGAAGTGGGAGGGGGAGGGGGAGGAGGGGACGGATATATGCATACACAAAGAGTGCAATGCGCACCATCCGAGAGATGGACATGCTTGAAACTGGGACTTGGGGGGAAGGGGGAGCAAGGGCAACATACGTAACCTAAACATCTATACCCATGTAATAACAAACAATAAAAAAAGATGATGTTTTGTATTTCTGTGATATCACTTGTGACTTCTCCTTTTTCATTTTTAATTGAACTTATTAAAGTCCTTTCCCTTCTGCCTCTGGTCAACCTACCAAGAGGCCTGTCATTTTTTTTTTTATCTTTTCAATGAACCAACTTTTTGTTTCATTAATCTTCTGTATAGTTCCTTTGTTCTTGATTTCATTTAGTTCTGCTCTGATCTTGGTTATTTCTTTTCATCTGCTGGGTTTAGGATTAGTTTTCTCTTCCTTTTCCAGTTCATTGAGATGATTCACTAGTTTGTTGATTTGTGATCTTTCTGTGTTTTGGATGCGGGTATTTAAGGCTATGAGTTTTCTTCTCAAGGATGCTTTTGCTGTATCCCACAGATTTTGATAACTTGTGTCCCCATTATCATTTAGTTTACAAACAGACATCTACACAATGGTCCACTCATGTAACACTGAATATGCAATCTTCTCATCAGCTCATGGAACTTTATCTAAAATTCATCACATCCTAGGCTACAAAACAGGTTTCAACAAATTTAAGAAAATAGAAAATATACCATGTATCTTCTCAGACCACTGTGGAATAAAATTAGGAAACAATTCCAACAGAGACACTCATCTCTACACAAAGTCATGTAAATTAGACAATCCGTTGCTGAATGATTGCTGGGTCTAGGAGGATATTCAGATGGAAATCAAGTTTCAATCTTAAATACAATAGTATGAGTTATTCATTTTCATTGAGTTACTTCCTTTTTGTCAAAAGCAGCAATTTGGTACTTAGATCAGGTAATAACAATTACTTCCACGACCTACTTACTTGTTTATCATCAATATGAAGTTTAAAATAATAATTTGGAAATTTTTATACTATTAATTCATTGACAATTCACAAAAAAGCATCGATTTTCTGAATTAATAGTAAACCACAAAAAATACACTTTTCAAATCTAACAAGTTAGATGTAAAAATAAGATCCAAAGCTTTAGTCAAACTACCCTCAAGGGTTTATTACATTTGGTCTTAGGACTGTAGTACACAAAGAATCTGTCTCTTTAAATTAATAAAATATGAATATTAACGCTTTAGGGCACTAAATAAGTTTGATAAATGAACATGTGAGGTAGCCTATTCTATTAATTTAGACCTCAATAGCAAATTATTGAGAAATCGTTTTCTTTCTCATTCCAGAGTTGTGAAAATAAGTAAAATATCCCAAAATGTAATTTGAGAACTTCAATGTGAGAAGGTGCTAAAAACACAAATAAAATTTAAATAAAGCTGGGCAACATTTCAAAATGCTCATTCATTTGTACATCAAGCCATACATTTTATTATTTTCTGTCATAGAGAAGGATACTACATTTTTCCTGGGAAGAAATAGTCTGGTATAATAAAAAGAGCGTAAAATTTGAAATAAAATGTATATGAGTTCTACCTACAGGTCTACCACTTACTAACAGTGAATCATCAGACATTTTAACATGTATGAACTTCAGGCCTTCATCTGTAAAATGAGGGGATCTCATTAATATGACGATTACATAAGACAAAGCATGAATATAACCTATTACAATGTCTAGTACATCATTGGAATATAAAAGATGGTAATTTCCACCTTTCCTTTCCTCTTTTATGTGTTTGGCCAATTGTTAAATGTTTAATGTGACAGACCTTGAGACAATCTCTTAAATTCTTCCAGAATTAAAATGTCTCCTTCAATATACATAGCTTTCCTGGAAAATAAACTAGAATTTTTTGTTATGTTTTTTCGTGGTTTTCCTGATTCTTGGTTTTATAAGCATCTTTTTAAAGGAATATGCCTCATTTATTCACTTATTAAAATTTTGTTGCATTTGATAGCCTTTGACAAAATAGTTTTCTTCATTTTGTACACAGAAAGTTTCAGTAAAATATTTCTAGGCAATTATCTGTTTTTTTATTTCCAAATATTATAGGGGTACATACATTTTGGTTACATAGTTTGCTTTTGTACAGTCAGTCAAAGTTACAGATGTGCCCTTCACTCAGATAGCATGCATTTTACCATTTAGGTGTGAATTTAGCCATCCTATTCTCCCCCCTCCCACCTGCCTGATTTACATTGAGTTTTATTTCCCTAAGTGCACATTAAGCATTGATCAATTAGCTCCAATTTAGTATTGAGTATATGTGGTGTTTGTCATTCCATTTTTTTGATACTTCTCTTAGAAGAATGGTCTCCAGTTTCATCCAGGTCATTACATTATGGCTGAGTAGCACTTCATGGTATACATATGCCACAATTTATTAATCCACTCATGAATTAATGGGCACTTGTGTTGTTTCCACACTTAGCGCTTGTGAATTGTGCTACAATAAACATTCGAGTGCAAGAGTCTTTTTTATGAATTGTCTTTTTTTCCTTTGTGTAAATACCTAGTGGTGGGATTGCTGGATCAAATGGCAGGCATACTTTTAGTTCTTTGAGGTATCCCTCCACTACTTTCTATAGAACTTATACTAGTTTGAAGTCTCACCAATGGTGTATAAATGTTTCTTTCACTCTGAATCCATGTCAGCATCTATTGTTAGGGGACCTGTTCATAAAAGCCATTCTCACTGGAGTTAGGTAATATCTCAATGTGGTTTTCATTTTCATTTCCCTGATGATTAGAGATTCTGAGCATTTTTTCAAATGTTTATTGGTCGTTAGCCTATTTTCATTCAAAAAGTTTCTGTTCATGTCTTTTGCCCACTTTTTAATGGTGTTGTTTGATTTTTTCTTGCTTATTTGCTTGAGTTCTTTATTGATTGTTATCATTCCTTTATCAGATGTATAGCATGAAAATATATTCTCCCATTCTGTAGGTTGTCTATTTTCTCTATTGATTGTGTCTTTGGTTGCACAGAAGCTTTTTAATTTGATCAGGTCCCATTTATTTATTTTTCTTGTTGTGATTGCTTTTGGGGTCTTCTTCGTAAATTCTTTCCCTAGGCCAATGCCTATAAGAGCTTTTCCAATATTTTTTTCTAGAATTCTTGTAGTTTCATGCCTTAGTTTTAACAAAATCAATTTACATAAATCAGTAGCTTTCACATACACCAACAACAATCAAGCTGAGAATCAAATGAAAGACACAATACCTTTCACAATAGCAACGAAAAAATTAAATACCTAGGAATGTATTTAACTAAGGGGGTGAAAGACCTATGTAGGGAGAGTTACAAAACACTGAGGAAAGAAATTGCAGAGGATATAAACAGATGGAAAAAATATCATGCTCATGGATCAGCAGAATCAACATTGTTAAAATGTCTATACTACCCAAAGTGATTTATAGATCCAATGCAATCCCCATTAAAATACCGATGCCATTTTTTTGCAGATATAGGAAAAAAAATAGTTCTGCACTTTGTATGGAACCAGGAAAGATTCCAAATAGCCAGTGAAACCTTATGTAGTAAGAACAAATCAGAAGGCATCACTTTACCAGACTTCAAGCTATATTGCAAGGCTATAATAACCAAAGCAGCATGGCACTGGCATAAGAACAGTGGTATAGACCAATAGATCAGAAGAGAGAACCGAGATATGAAACCATCCTCAGATTGGCATCCTATTTCTGTCAAAGTAAACAAAAAAATACACTAGTAAAAAGAATCCCTAGTCAATAAATTGTGCTGGGAAAATCGGATAGCCACATGAGTAAGAGTGAAACAGGATCTGCACCTCTCTCCACTCAAAAAAATTAATTTGTGATGGATATATGCATCTTTATATATGCAATCTGTTTTAAATTTCCCATTGTATGCATTACTGTGGCCAGGTTTTTCATGTTACACTAACAATTCCTGCCCTGGGTATTTCGTGTAAGTCACATGTAAATAAGAAAAAAACAAAATATTTGAAGGACTCAGATGCAGGCATTGAAAATTAGAAAATAATATGAGCAGATATTCCTCCTCAAATGTGAATTTGATTTAAAAATGAAAACACAATATGATAATTATTCATTATTTGTTCATGTTTGAAATGTGGAGACAATTTCATTCCATATTTTCTAAACTGGATGGTCATAATAAACACAGATTTTTGGCCTTTTAAGCCAATAAGGAATAATTTGTGTTTGTAATAAGTAGGATTTTTTTTTTGAGACCACACAAAGGCTTTTGTTTTTTTCTTTTAGAGCAAGCCACTATTATGCATCATCTTCTTTGTATGCTTTCAAACCAAAGTAAACCCATTGAAACTAGAACTTTATTACCTTTATTTTGCTTCACCAAAACGGTCTTCGAACTATAGTGGACAATAACGTAAGTGCGGTATTATGTATAAGACAATACTTAAATATACTTTATTAAGGACTTATTGGTAATTAAATGTTTTTTATCTATTGTTATGAAGAGCTGTAGTTACCAAAAGCTTGTTCTGATTTATTATCATTACTACTAAGAAGAATAAATGATAATAACAGGAGCATCTTATATTTAAATAGCACTTAATAGTATACAATATTTTTTACATACCCAATGCCATTTTAATCCTGTCAGTACAGGTAAGTAAATGGGAAATATAAAACAAAATATAAATTAAATTATATGACTACATTATCTTAAGATATCTCTACTGATTTCAAAAAAAAGTGCAAATGTCTTGCCATTGTATGCAAAACCTTTCACAATCTGCTTACACTCTACCTTTGTAGGTGTCTCTTCTATTGTAATTCACCACATAATCATTGCTCCAGCCTCAGTAGACAATTCATTATATCAGAAAGGAACTAAGTGATTTCTAGCATTTGTACCATTCTCCATGCTGTTTCTTCCACTTGAAACAATTCTGTCTCCTCCTATTTAAATCAACCCAAATAGCATAAATATCTGTTGCCGTGAAAAGTGTCCCCTTTCCATTTTCCCAGTTCCTCAAAAACGTATGGTGTTTGCTTCTGACTTTCCATGGTATCATTGTAACATTCCTTACAGCATTTCTCATGAGAGACCAGGTCTCTCTCACCAGAATTATGGTAATATTTTGCTAATGGTCTCTGTGCTCCCTATTTTATCCTGTATTCTATTCTGAAGAAGCCAAAGGAATCTTTTAAAAATTCTAAATATGATCATGCTATCCCTCCCGTTAAAAACTTCTAATAATCTCAAAAAAATTTACTCTCTTTCTCACTGTATTAATACTTAGGCCACATTTGTTCTCATTCCATTCCCTGCAGTCACTAAATTCTTCCCACCTCAAGGCCTTCATACATATGGTTCCTTATGCCTAGAAGAATACCCCTCACATCTGACTTTATTAAATCAACACAAAATACAAGTCTTACTTTAAAAGTTACTTAAGTCATTTTACCTCTCATTAACTGGTCTCATAATAACCTATTCTAAATTAATAATGGGATGTAAATATCTAATTGTATAATTGTTTGTTTAATGTTGTTTTACTGACTAGACTGGAACATCCATCAGAAAAGAGATCATGCCTGGCTTGCACAATGATATATCTCCTATACTGAGCACAATGCTAAAACCATAATAAGATTAAATAATCTCAGAGTTATCTCTATCATTTTCTGAAAGGATCTCTCCTCAGATTTTTGTATGACTGCGTCTTCTTCATCCCTGAGATTTTAGTTTAAATGTCACCTGCACAAAGAACCTTTACTTGACCACCATATCTATGGTGGTCCTCTCCATCTCTTCACCCATTTCTTATCTATCACAACACTCCAGCAGTTTCTGTCATAAACTTTATTTCTACTAAAAAATTATTGTACTTGTTTTACTAAATAATGTTTCTTTTCCCTAATAGGGTATAAACTTCATAAAGGCAATGAATATATTTTTTGCTGACCACTGTATATCTAATGCAGGCTTTTCCATTCTCAACACTATTGATATTTGGGGCCAGATAATATTGGGTTGTGAGGTTCTATCACATGTATACTGTATGTTGAACAGCATCCTGGCTTCTACCCACTAGATTCCAATAGCATGTCCCCAGTCATGACAACTGAACATGTCTCCAGACATTGCCAAATGTCCTTGGTGATAAAAAAAAAATGCTCCTAGCTGAGAACCATTGCTCTGGGGATCACCACAGTTCTTTCAATAGACTAGATGTTCAATAAATATTTTTGAATAAATAAATAAATACATTATTCTACTTTTTTGCTAAAGGAAAATAAACTCACAAATTCTGTAAAATAATTTAAAGAGGTTTATTCTTTTTTTTTTTTCATTCCAGGGTATTGTGAGGGTACAAACACTACAGTTACACTTTATGCCTTTGCCTCACCCAAGTGCGGGTTTAAGGCATGCCCTTCCCTAAAGAGGTTTATTCTGAATAAATGTGTGTGACCATGGCCCAAGAAACCACACCCAAGAAGTCATGAGCAAGTGGTGCTGAGGCAGTTGGATTACAGTTTGGTATTATAAATTTTAGAGAGACAGGTATTGCAGGTAAAATTATAAATCAATACATGGAAGGTGTATATTAGTTTGGCATGAAAAGTAGGACTTCTCAGATTAAGGTGGATTCAAATAGTCTTTGATTTGTAATTGGTTAAAGAAATAAAGCTTTGTCTAAAGGCTGGGAGTGTTTTAAATTAGGATATGCAAGTTGGTTAATCAGAGACAAGCCACAATATACCAACTCAAGTAATCTGTTAAGCAAATTTATGGTCTGTAGGTGATTTAACCTTTGTCCTACGTGGCCTTATGTCCTGTTAATAATTTAGTATGTTATTTAAACAAAGCATCTGTTTTTTAAGTATTGTGATCTCTTGTTTTAACATTAATGCTGGTCAATTTTTGTATCTAAAAACCAAAAAGAAGGGAGTATAATGAGGCATGTCTGATGTCCTTCCCCTTTTGGTCAGGAACTCACTTTTGAGGTTTTTCTGGGGTCCCCTTGGTGAAGAGGGTACCAATTCAGTCAGCAGAGGTGCTTACAATGTTATTTTAGCTCATAGTTTCTTCTTTTTTTTGACAGCTAAAAAATGAATGAATTCGAGTTTCTAATGACTGTAGAACCATCATATTCACATTGGATTTCTATTTTAAGCCATTTATTTTTATTTTCTTTTACATGCATGTCTTAGATAATGCTACTATAACAAATTACCATACACCGGCTGGCTTAAACAACAAACATGTGTTTCTCACCTTTCTCAAGGCTGGAAAGTTCAAGACCAGGATGCCAACATACAGTTTCTGGCAAAGTCTTGCTTCCTGGTTTGCAGACGTTTGTTTTCTCATTATATTCTCACATGACAGGAAAAGAACAAGAGAGCTCTCTGTAATCTATTTTATAAGAGTACTAATTCCATTCATGAGGACTCTGAATTACATCCCGGTAACATCTTAATACTATCCTAATACCGTCACATTGGGGGTTAGGATTTCAACATATGAAATTTGAGCAGAGGCACAAATATTTAGTACATAACAATGCACCTAATCAAAATTGACACACAGGGATCTCCCAGGAAAGAACTTATTTTCTGAACTTTAACAGAATCTATTTTCAAAGAACATATTTTTCAATCAAACCTAAACTGCAACCCCTACACTAAATTAGAGAGACAGGGCTAAAATGAAGGGGGAAAGGATGCATGAGAGGAAATAAGAGAAAACAAGAGTCTAGATGTGCCAGAGTGATTGTCAGGTTACTCATGTAAGGAGTCAGGATCTCAGAGACCTGTAAACAATGTAGTAATCTGGTGCTCCAAATTGACAATCGAGGTAGAGACAAGATATCTGGAAGAGATGATCAATATGTGATATAACTGTTGCTTTAATTCCTCCCTTCAGTGTCCAAAAAAAGTTGTTCCTAATGCATTTCATTTTCAGCTAAGGATAGGCATGGACTCAGAGATCTCAACCCATTGCTCTAGTTGATCACATTCTCAATTGATCATAATTGTCCTCAAGATGCAACTTATTGCCATTATTGTACTCATACATAGGAACTGAATCACTGGAGGGGGGATCATGTAAACCTAGTTTGAGGAAAAGGTAACTTAACTACAGAAGCAAAGAATGAGGCAAGGATTGGTAACTTCTTCCCATTTCCTTTCATTTGGCCTGATGCTTCTGACTTTAATGCCAGCAATAACCTCTCTAATTGTGGCATATTCTTCCTCTTTTTATGGTGGCTGACCCACTTGAGGTCTTTCCTGGATACTGTGTTATCAGGACCAGGCTGCAATCCTATACCACAACCTAGGCAGTGGCTATGTTTATCACCCAAGCTTATCAGCTAACTTGTTTTAACATATTATTTGCATAAACATACTTTTTCACTTTGAAGTAGAGTATTTAGAATCAGAATTTTAACACTGGCACACTATGTTGGGCCTGATGCTTTGTCCTAGAATAAAAGATTAGTCAAATAGTCAAAATTAGTCTAAGAATCTCTGAAAATAGCTAGTGTAAAAAATTTAAAATCATTTCACATTTAATCCAGTATCTGTAGTAGACAGAATTCTAAGATAGTCCTCAAGACCACCACCTCCTGGTATTACTCTCCATGATTATGTTACATTATACATATATGTGTATATAAAATAATAAATACATAGCGATATATTGCATGCTTACAATCTTACTATGTGCATGGGTTAATAGTGGCCCCTAAAATGATATGTTCATGTCCTAACCCCTGGATCCTATGATTATGACATTATATGGAAAAAAGATTTTTGCAGATAACATTAAATAAATGATCTTGAGGTGAGGTCATTCTGGACTTAGGTTAGGCCCTAAAACCAATGACTTATGTCCTTGTAAGAGAAAGGAAAGGAAAATGTGAGACACACAGAGACACAGCAAGGGGAAGCCCATGTAGAAACAGACTCAGAGTTTGGAATGATGTAGCCACAAGACAAGGAACACCTGGGGTCACCGGAAGCTGGAAGAAGCAGGAAAGAATTCTCCCCTAGAGAACATGGCAGTGCTGACATTGATTTTGGAACTGGCCTCCAAAACTGTGAGAGAATATATTTCTTTTGTCTTAAGCCACCAAGTTTGTGGTATTTGTCAGGGCAACCCTAGGATACTAATACACTATGTGTGCAGAAATGGGTAGTAGAAAGATAAATAGGATGCAGATTCTACATTGCAGGAATTCACAATCTAGCACAAAATCTGTATAAAATGACATGTGCCAAAAGAGAGGTAGAGAAAAAAATGTTTCTGGCATGAAAAAAGAGATCTACTTCTGGTCAGGTCAATTGGGTCATATTTCCTAAATAAAAAATAATTGAGTCAAATATCTGGACATGACAAGATGTGAGAGGTACATTCCAGATAGAACAGCAACAAGCTACTGTGAAATTCTGCCTTTTTAGGTAGAGCAGCCTACCACCTGACATTCTCTCTAGCTTATCTAGAGTAAAGGTTTCAACAGTTAATAGGCTGTCATTTAAGGGTTTGAATATTTTATGTAAATTCAAGAGATAATATGAAGTTCTAACTATAAAATTTTGTATAATTCTCAAAGCAAGTTAGGCCCTATAAAGTACAATTAGGCAAAATGGTACAAAAATGGAAATGTGAACTCATACAGAAATGGATTCAAGTTAAGACATAGTAAATAAGCTAAAGGCACATGCCAAATGTTTCACATAAATAGGTGATGATGCCAGTCCAAAATTTAATGAACTTTGTACATTCAATGTTAGTTTGCTCTTAATTATAAATTTTGTATTTGAAAATGTGCCATGGCATGTCATTTGATAAGTTAGACTCAACAAGCAACTTGTGGGTTCATTTTAATATTGCAGCCATCTACTATTCAAAATTAATGCAATAATCTTCCTTTGCAAATTGAATTTTAAAAATTATTATTACTGGGTTAACCAATACAAAAAATAAAGCATATTACTTGGAGCTTTGTAAAACACACAAATGTGAGAATTAAAATAGAATTAGTTAGAAAAAACTATTATTGGTTGCTCAGTGAATAAAAACTCATTTTCCAATAGTATATTTCGTGAATGTGAAACACTGATAAGACCAGAAAATTTACATGTGTTAAACCAGTAATTAAGTCAATTGGTAGAGAAGAAACATAAAGTGTATATACCAAGTCTCTCTTTCTCACACACCCACATATATATATATATGCACACATATTCATATACATACACACATTCAGATGATTCTAAATACATTTTTATAGTCAAATCACTAAACTTCTCTTAAAATAAGTTTCTTCATTAATAAAATTGTGATTAAATACACACACAAACATGCAGAGCTCTGTCTTTGCTATCTCACAGAAATATTGTGTAGAGGAAACGAATTCAAATACTTCGTAAACTCTAACTCATGACTATTATCTAATGATACGAGATAGAAATAACAATAACAAAGAAATCCATCAAAAATTCAAAAGTGTTGACACATTTCTATCCTGAAGATTTTA
Organism: Indri indri; assembly: GCA_004363605.1. Taxonomy (NCBI): domain Eukaryota; kingdom Metazoa; phylum Chordata; class Mammalia; order Primates; family Indriidae; genus Indri; species Indri indri. The sequence continues at coordinate 4,205 of RJWJ010019330.1, read as the reverse complement.
CCGAAACAGTAAACAAGTGACGAATCTAACAGATTCACATCTCACAGCAAGTATTTTCCTCCTCGTACATCTATTAAAGTCCTCATCTATAGTAACAGCTCTTTTTTCATTTGCATTAGTATAAACATATGGAGTACAAATGTAATTGTGTTACATAGATATATTGTGATTGCATACCAGTGAAGTCAGAGCTTTTAGGGTATCCATCACCCAAACAATGTATATGGTATCCATTAAATAATTTCCCATCAACCTTCCCCCCTACCCCGACCCTTCCAAGTCTCTAATGTCTATCATTCCACACTCTACGTCCATGTGTACACATTATTTAGCTCCCACTTATAACAGCAACTCCTGAGAGGAAGTTTGGGAAGTCAGCGACAATAGTCAATGTCCATGGGCATAACCTGGATAAAACTGGGCATCCTCATCCCTATTTTACTTTATTTGTTTTTATTACTTTTATTTGTTTATTTATTTATTTTGAGACAGAGTCTCGCTCTGTTTCCGGGGCTGGAGTGCCGTGACGTCATCCCAGCTAACACCAACTTCAAACTCCCGGGGTAAGCAATCCTACTGCCTCAGCCTCCCCAGTAGCTGGGAATACAGGCATGTGCCACCATGCCCAGCTAATATATATATATATATATATATGTGTGTGTGTGTGTGTGTGTGTGTGTATGTGTGTGTGTGTGTGTATATATATGTGTGTGTGTATATATATATATATATATATATATATATATATATATATATATAAGTTGTCCAGCTAATTTCTTTCTATTTTTAGTAGAGACGGGGTCTCATTCTTGCTCAGGCTGGCCTCGAACTCCCAACTTCGAGCAATCCTCCCGCCTTGGCCTCCCAGAGCGCTGGGATTACAGGCGTGAGCCACCACACCTGGCCCTCATCCCTATTTCAATGTCTGTTTCAGCTTGGTGGTATATGGAAATGAAACTCCAATTTGACTCCAAAAACCCCTTCAGAACAATATACATCTGTATAGATTGATTCTTCGGAATATAAAGAAGGGAATTAGCAGTGATCATACAGCAAAACTTCCTAAATATTTTTCTCCTGAGTCTTTGTTTTAAATCCCATACTCAACCATGGCTTCTCTGATCTCTTCTCATACTATCCCTTCAAAACTCTCTTGTCTACTTGGCTTTCACACGTTAATTCCTCCCTTTGGTGATTCTTACTTCATCATCTTGCTTTCTGAATCTTTCATTTTTCTCAACCTGTATCTCCATGTATTTTGTTTTGGACAATCTAACCCCCATCTCTTAGATTTTTCGGTCTTCAAAAAATTATGCCACTTGACAAAACAGCAGATAAGTTAGAATCACAAAGTTCTCTCCTTAAAAATTGAGTGTGCTGCTATAAACATTCGAGTGCAGGTGTCTTTTTTATAGAATGTCTTTTTTTCTTTTGGGTAGATGCCCAGTAATGGTTTTGCTGGATCAAATGGTAGATCTACTTATACCTCTTTGAGGTATCTCCATATTGCTTTCCACAGAGGTTGCACTAGTTTGCAGTCCCACCAGCAGTGTAAATTGCAAAGATATTGAAACAACCCAAGTGTCCATCAATACATGAGTGGATTAATAAAATGTGGTATATGTATACCATGGAGTACTATTCAGCTATAAGAAACAATGGTGATATAGCACCTCTTGAATTTTCCTGGATAGAGCTGGAGCCCATTCTACTAAGTGAAGTATCCCAAGAATGGAAAAATAAGCACCACATATACTCACCAGCAAATGTGTTTCACAGATCAACACCTAAGTGCACATATAGGAATAACATTTATCGGGCGTTGGGCAGATGGGAGGGAGGAGGAGGGGATGGGTATATACATACATAATGAGTGCAAGTCGCACCATCTGGGGGATGGACAAGCTTGAATCTCTGACTGGGGGAGGGACAAGGGCAATGTAACCTAAACATTTGTGCCCCCATAATATGCAGAAATAAAAAAAAAATTAAATGTGGTGTTCACCATCTGGGGAATGGACATGCTTGTAGCTCTGACTCAGGCAGAGCAAAGACAATATATGTAACCTAAACATTTATACTTCCGTAATATGCAGAAATTAAAAAAAATTAAAAAATGAATATGTAAAATACTCTTACTTTGAGATTATATATATATATTATTTTTTCCTGACACATACAGATTTTTTGGGGAGGTGATTCATCTGTCAACCTAAACTTCCTAAAATCTAAGTGATGATCTAGAAGTCAGAAAAACAAGCCCTTGCAGTTATAGAACACAAAATTCATACATTAAAGAGCATACACTCTCTTCTACTCACCCATCCATAGGAGCATATACCTGTTTTTTGTCTTTTTTATTATTTTTTAAATTAAGAAATGGACAAGCTGCGAAATGTATCTATGTATGTACAAAATAAAGATGTTTAAATGGAATTAAAATATACCATAAAGTTATTATAACTAAAAATTTTCAGGATAGTTCTGGAACAAGGAATGACAACTAGATCGGAAATGGAATAAATATTCAGAAATAGATTCAAGGTTACTTATACATTGAATATATCACAAAGGTTACATTTCAAATCTGTGGGAAAGATGAATCTCAATTAAAAGATTTGGGAACAATTTTTAAATAAAAATGGAAACAGGCCCTTCTATTTACCCATATACAAATAAATGCACTTCAGAGACTTAAGATAAAATATTAAATAATTGGAAGAATAATTTTAAAAATTTACACAAATAAATTTTAAACAGAGGACACTGAACCAAAAGAAAAAAACATAAAGGTTTCAAGTACATAAACTATAAAAGAAAGTCAAATTATAAGACATTTTGTAAGCAAAGTTCAAATTTAAGTTCTTAATAAGGAAAAAAATGCTACATTGTTAACAAAGGATGAATCCACCCTAATATAAAAAGAGCTTCTATATTTCAATAAAGAAAATACAAATGGCAAAGGAAATATAATAGATGCACTAAGTTTCTCCTGTCCACCTCTCCACCCTTTCAGATCCATTCCCTGCCATTCTCTTCATGGTTTTATGCTCAGAAAAGTTGGAGTATATGGATTGCATCAATTGACTCCATTGTCCCTTGACTTCTGGTGGGTTTGGTCAACTGTAGAAGATGAGGGTAGCAGGAGAATTAGGGAGGGTAATTTTCATCCCAGTTGTCTCCCTGCCATATTACTATTGCTTGGTTGTTTCTCTCTACCAAACAGCACAACTCCCGTAAGGCAGTACTACCTGTCAGCTGGGCCACCACTGCCTCTTCAGGCCTATGGGTGATAATAGCGCCCCATTGTTATTAACTCTGGAGTACTACATCTTCCTTTGCAGGTTTCCTTATGCCAGTAATCCAAAAAATTTGGTCCAGAGATCTCCTGGGACCCTGCAACCCTTTTGTGGAGTGTATGAGATCAAACTTATATTCAACATGATGTTAAGATGTGATTTACCTTTTCCATGACAGATTGAACGTACGAGTAAATATATAGCTATAGTCTCTTAAGGCAGACATTAAATAGATTTGCAAAACTGTAAAACAAGGTAACTGTTATCATTGATTATATTTTGAAAACTAGAACTATTTCTCACAAATTATGCCTACATGTTAGCATATGATGGGTTTATTAGTGTTTTTAAATAAAATATTATTAAAATACTCAATGTTAATATCTAATATGCTACCTTTTGATAGATAACCCATATAAATAAAAGCTCATTGAAGCCCAATGAGTATAAAGATATTCAGAGTCCAAAAATTTTGATAACCTAAACACTGCATTCACCATTATAAACAATCCCTGTTATTTAAGACCCTTTAATTTTCCACAGTTAAATACATCATATATTTCTGCCCAGGATCCTGAATGATACACTGGAAATTAGTAGAAGCGATATAAATTGCTAACAAATCTCACTGAGTTAAAGAAAAAAATTAATACAATGGAAGATTGTTTTTTTACCTAACGAATTTTTATTGATTGATTGATTGATTTGTTTATCTTTTATTTCAGCATATTATGGAGGTACAGATGTTTAGGTTATGTATGTTGCCCTTGCCCACCTCCAAGTCCTAGTTTCAAGTATGTACATCCCTCGGATGGTGCGCATTGCACTCTTTGTGTATGCATATACCCGTCTCCTCCTCCCCCTCCCACTCCCCCCTGCCCGACATCCAATACCTGTTTTTTTTTT
>RJWJ010019329.1:0-30459 GCA_004363605.1 Indri indri | reverse complement strand
AAAAGAAAAGAAAAAAGAATTACTGCCTGCCAGAGAGGATTCTTCTTTTCATCACACATTTGCCCCAGTAGGTGAAATTCCTCTCACCTTCTACCACTGCAAGTAAAAGTATAATAGTTTTAACTAAAGCTGTTATTTTTAGGGGTAATTACCAACACTGTGCCCTCAAGGACCCAGAAATAATATACACTCAAGGCTCTCAAAACCTGCAAATTTGATCAAGGCACTGACAATGAAATAGAATAAAACAAACAAACAAAAAAAGAGAGAGTCAAGAAAAACTGTATGGCAACAAACTCAAAGACCTGTATACTAAAACTCTGCCAATTATGGGCTTTTGTCATCTATTTTGAATTGAACTGTTTAATTTCTTAATCTAAAGGGAATTTTTTGAGTGATTTTTAAAAAGCAGTCTGCGTGTGCAAGTCAGGTTGTATTTTATCAATTTGCCTTGTCACATGCATTACCATTGCTGCTTCCTCTGGGCTTGGCTTCAGCATCTCTCTGCAGATTCTGAATATATTTTGAAGGTAGAGTTATTAAGATTTAATGATGGACAGGATAGAGGGAGTGAGAAAAAGAGATGGGTAAAGAATTTTTCCAAGGATTTTGGACTTAGCCACTGGAAGCCAGAAGTTGGGCGCTATCATTCAGCCTACTAAGTCTATGTATACTATGTATATTATTTGTATTGCAAGAATCAAGCAAATCACTTCTGAAAACTATACTGGAATTATTAAGCTATTAGTAATTCCATACTATTAGACAGTATTTACTCAGATATTATGGAGAGTATCATTCACAAAAGCAAGCAATAATATCTGAAAGGAGAATATGATATTTATTCTCCAATTGATTTTTCCCTGTTTTAACTGTAACATAATACAGAGATCATTTACCTTGCCTTTGTTGTTTAGGCTACGGGCAGAAATGTTATAAATGCTAACAATTGCATTTTCAGGAGACTAAATTAATCTATACATGTACAAAAACACCCACAAATTTTTAAATGGAAAAATAACACAATATTTTAATTAATTGCCAGACTCATCTGTGTAACACTTTTGTTCTTTAATTTTCTAGCTTTTGTCATCTCCTCACAAAACTGCAATTTTTAACACATTTTCTATAGAGTTAATGAAAAGATAATTCAGTCTTTCCTCTAGCATCATGAAATTCTGTTTTTTATTGTTGAAAATTTTAAAAAGTTTCTTTGTGACTTTAATCATCTAAGTTCCACTGTGATAAATTAGTTTTGAAATGTTGAAACTCTGGTGGTCTTTTTTTTTTTCCTTTAAGTTTAAATGTCTGGGCTTCACTAACATACTTTCTTCCTGTCATATTTAACTTTTGGCAAGATCAATAATCTTCAAAAAATATACAAAATTAATTTGAAATTAAGGCCTACCCAAGAGCACTTCAAATGCATATTTAAATTATTTCTATGTTGCACTGACCTTTATTTGATCTAACAAATCACTCTTGTACTACATAGTTTGAATTATTGACAAAGGTATAGGAATTTTATCACTGGAACATATTTCTTCAGGCTGTTTTGCTGCACTGGTGTCAATTTTACACATCATTTTAAATGCAACTGCTAGACTTCATCAAGACAAAATGTGTTAAATATGTTAACAAATGATCCCTATACATAAAACATGAGACTTCACACACAGTCGTAGGTAAGGATTGTAGTGCTGCTATAAGTCAGTATCCTAAAAAAAGTGATTCTGATAAATCCTGTTGTGCATAATTTCCATTAAAACAAACAAAAAAACAAAAAGGGGTGCACATATAATTGTATTTGATGCTTCAGTGAGTATAGTCTTGACAGGAGAGCACTTCTGTTTTTGCTAGACACTGAAGCAAATAAAAATCTACTGCTTAGAATTCCACATGTATAATGACTGGAAGAATCTTCTACAGACTAGTTCTGGTTCTGGTTCTGTACATTTCAAACTTAGTTTTCTCCTTCGGTATCCACATATTTCTGATACTAGGAGATATAGAATATTTTCATATTGCAAAATTATGTCTGACACACACCTTTGAGAGTCAATGTGTTGCACCTGGTAAGTCAATGTGGTGAGTGATGGGAGTCTTTCTGAAGGCCATTTTAACTGCAGCTTTCAAGAACTGAACTAAACACTAAAATGACTTTAAATTTAAAAAGAAAAAATCCATGGAACCCATTTAAATGTCAATTCAACTCAATTTCCCTTTATCCAGATTAAAAAAAAAATACCTGTGATATTTTAAAGCCAAATATCATAAGGGAACTGTGACAAAGGGAAGGTCATGTTAATAACATGTATGAAATTGCAACCATATTATGCATCAGATGTACTAAGAGACAATTATAATACGTGGAAACTGAGTTCACACACAGATGCTATAGATTTATGCCCTACAAATACAAGAATTCTGATAAAATGTATTTTGTATGATTCCATAAAAAGGAAAAAGCAGATGCTGCATTCATAATTATGTTGTTGAGTGCACAGGAAATGTTCATATTATGATACTCTCTGGTCCCACACAGCTCATGATACCAGTGAGTCAACATGGTAGAAAACAAGGGGTACATCTGAAAGTTTCTAAATCTCCCTCCAGTGCTTGGGACTAGCTGGGGTCAGTAGAGTCATCTGTACACAGTATCCCAATCTCAGACAATGGTGTTGCCATTCCTCTCCTCACAGTATCGCAAGCCACCTCATCCTAGCCTCTGTTCTATTTGTGGTAAACCAGATGTCTCACGAAGCTCAATCATTTTTATGGAGTTATTCTTGGGTCTTAGGCAAGTTCCAGTTCCAGGGTGGTAGCCTGGCAATAGCAACCACTAGTTGTCATGCTATTTCTTTCAGAGGTTCATCTGAGATGCTATCCAGGTCACTAGAATGGTGCCGATGTGCTGATTTTTGGTGACTCTCACTCACATCAGACAAATTAGACACAGGACCAGTTCTCTGAACTACAAATAGCGCACCTTTGACTCTTGGACTTAAGCTGTGTGTATAAGCCCGTGTGTCAGCTTTGTGCTTTCCAAGTTCCAACTACAGGCTACCTCTAATTCATAGAATATTTTTGATATTTACTATTTTATATAAATATTTAAATTGGCTCATTTAATTTCATAAAAAACCTCTTTTTAATTGGGACTGACTTGAATTTGTAAGATTTGTTTTCATAAGTGTTTCTACCCATGAATATAGTATATATCTTTCCCTTTATTCAGCTTTTTTATTTTTTAACAAAGTTTATAATATTTTTCATATTTTTAACAAATTTACTACATCTACCATGAATGGGAGCTTTAAATTATTATATTTTCTAATTGGTTATTCTTTTAACTACTAGAGCTATTGTGACTGATTTTTGTGTGATGAATTTGTATCTAACCACTTTGGCAAAATGTTTCATTAATTCCAATATCCTGTCATTTAATTAATAATTTGGTTTTATTTTATATGCTGATGAATATATCATCAGCAATTAATGCATATATCTCATTTTTTTCTGCTTATCTTATTACATTGTCTAAGGTGTCAAATACAATGGTGAATAATGACAATGAAATTAGGTTTGCTTGTTTCTCTCTTTAACATTATATCTAACTCTCAAAACACATTTTTGTTAGCTATGCTTTATAAAGTTAGAAAAATCCTGACAAATGTGGCTATTTTGTGTTTTCCTGTTTATCTAGGAGAGTTCCTTTTCATTTCTCAGTTATGACCTAACCAATTTAGGATGCTTTCTCCAGAGTTAGATTTTCCTCTAACTCTAGAGAAGGATTATAATGTATAACTATAATGTATAATTTTAGTGAAAGAATTCCAATTAAGAGAAATTAAAGAAGAGTCTTAGAAGAAATAAAATGTAATGAAATACAAAAATGTCATTTGACATAATAATTCTGAACTACCCAGTTCATATTCAGATAAAGGATAAAACTATAAATGTTACAACATGACATCTTTTCACAACATGTGGTACCCTAGATATTAAATGCAAATGTCATTCTCTTTTTATCCCTAAATAGTGTCAGAACCCAGATGAAATCCATGTAAAATAACATATTTCAACCTATTTCAAATAATCTGGTGGAAATGAATTTAAATATTTATGAAGATAGAGTTTTTGAGTATGTTGTTCACAGGCCTGTTTTATACAACCAAAGCTTATGGTAAGATATCAATCAAGGATAATAATTCTATCTACTATTATTTATTAGGCCCTAAATACAACTGTTTTCTTTAAAAAGGATGCTTTGTGTAATGGTTGATTGCCAAGTGAGATAATTGATTATTAAAAATTGCCAGGCATTTCTGTTTCTGGTAGTAAGCGTATCAGAGTTAATTTGAGCAGATTCCCTTTATTCACAGCAAAGCAATATAGAGCCTGACCCCTTTCTTTTTGAAGTTCAGCATTATTAAAATACCTTTAATGAAACGAGAAGGGTTGACTGAAGTCAGTTGGCAAATATGGGCAGCAGTTCCTATTGAAGGGAAATTCACTGAAAGCATGGAAAAATGTGGATTGGAGTCCTGGGCCCAAAACCAATTTCTAGAACACTGTGATTGAGACTAAATTGCCCTTCTGTCATAGTTATGCTGGCACTCTACAGGTTGCCTGCAAGAAAATGGTATGTGTATATTTAGAAAGCCAGGGGATATTGAAATGTTATTTTAGAAGCCTACATATTCTTTGTTGTGGAGTAACCACTCTAATTGTAGTATGAAGGGAAAGGATTTTTCTACCCTACTATGACCCATTCTCTGAGAAACTGCTGCAGGCCAGCAAATGGAGGGAATATCTAGGTCTCTGCAGGTTTAATAGTTCTCAGTATGTAATTTTCACTGTATAGCTATAATTTTAGCCATAGCATAAGAAAACAGGATTCTCTGACAAATCAAGCAGGCTTTCTGGTTTTCTATCCTTAAGTAATAATAACAACCAATTTCTGTCTCATGGCAGGAAAAAAATAATGCAAGCAAGGAGACAAAGCCATTATCTCCACATATGAATTGGAGACTAGGATAATTTAATTTGAATAATCTCATATTATGCTATTCTAAGCTAGAGCAGCATAGAATATGTTATAGCAAACTCTAAACCAAACCTTGCAGGCAATACATAATGTGATTTCAACTGATAGGGTAGAGCCCTGGAGGCTAAGTATCTGTTCAGATAATTTTGTTTCTTAAAGTGGATGGAGTTCTTTAGGTTATTTGACAAGCAGCCAGGTAGCTATCTGAAGGTTTGTAAATTTAACTATAGTGTTTAAATTCTTTTTATATAATTCTTTATTAAATTAGTATTAGTATAAATTAAACTTATAATGCATTATAAAATGACATCCAGTGTAACCAGGGAGAGTTGTGGCATGAAAAGAGAGAAAACAAAGATGAAGACCAGATAAGCACCGATTTTCAAGAGTTGGGCAGAATTAAAAGAGCCTGCTAGTGAAAATGAGAAGGAGACCAAGCAATAAGAGAAATCCTGAAAATAGAGGGGTAACAGAAGTTTGGGAAGGACAAAGTAGCTGAATTGGTCAGATTTGAGACCTGGAGTGCCACTGGTGATTTGTGAAGAGATGCTGTGATGGAATGTTAAAAATAAAAAACCAGAATAAAGTGCAATGGAAATTAAACATACATGAGGAAAAGAGACAGTTAAGTGCCAAGAATGCTAGAATTTTGTTTCTGAAAAGAGAGATTTGGCTGATGTATATAAGAAAAGCCAGGCAGCAAAAGAGATCTGGTTAATGAATAAAAATGTTTAGAGGTGAATAGACCTGGATTTGAACTTGAGGTCTAATATTTATTAGCTGGATGACTTTGTATCACTTCAGTTCCATCATTTCTTAAACAGAGACATTGAACCTATTTCACAAATTGGCTTTAGGGAATAAATCAAGCAACAGTGTACACTCCCTTGGCAATTAAGAAGTACTTAGTACATAGCAGGTATTGATATTTTTTTTTAAAGTAGGTGAAATCCTCCTTCTAATAAATTTAATTATTACTAATAATGATATTAATCATAATAATAATTGCTATTGGCTATTTGTACTAATCAGGTTTTCTTGATGGTTCATATTAAAATCCATTAACTTAAGCATTAAGGAATTTTTGGAAAAATGTGCCACACAGCTTACAAAATGAATAAAAAACTAGAGAGCCAAGATCAAGCAGGAATGCTCAGAGGGAGGGCACATCCAAGATACCAAAATGTTGCCACAGAAAACATTTGCTGAGGACATTGCCATTTGAGCAGACAGCCAGACATTCTGCCATCTCATACCACTGCTGTGTGATACTGTATCGTCCACTGTGCCACCAGTGCAATCTCAGGCTTGCTCAACCTAAGCACTATTGACATTTGGACCAGACTTTGACATATGGGGTTTTCTGTACATTGTTGGTTGCTTAACAGCATCACTGACCTTTACCTATTGGATGCCAATAGCACTCCCTGGGTCTTGACAGTCAAAAATTTCTCCAGACATTGGAAAAGTGGCCCAGTTGACAACCACTGTACTATGCAAATATCTCTAACTGACTTGAACCTTTGCTTCACTCTTTCAGAATTCAAATATGGGGCCAGGGCATTTATTTACTTGTACTTGGTCACACAACCAGGGTCTAATTACCAGAAGAGTAGAAGAAAAATATTTCTTCTGCTTAATTTTTCTTGTTGGAGCCAGTGGACTCCTACCTACCTTGGATTCCTCTGTTGTAAATGAATTGTGTTCATATGCTGGACCACAAAAACAACAAATATCCATGGAGTCACCCATGTATGTGCCAAATATTATGCTATACCCATTAGAGATATTTATAATCCTTATGAAAACCCTTTAAGGAAGGTATCGTTATAATCATTTTACTGATGCACAAAATAATATTTAAAGACTTTACGTACCTTGCTGAATATCATACAGCTATGAAGCAAGTTTGTTTACCGCAGATGTTTTTACCTTCTATTGCATCAAATTCAACTGAAGTTTATAACAATCCCACTTCAAGTTGCTATTTTTTTCTTTTTGTTTACTACTCAGAAAAAAAGATTTTTAAAAGATGATTTTAATTATATTGAACTATAATTTCAAGTTCTCCATTGTGGGAATGGTTCCATCCAGTGTTTGCTGTGATGAATAACTTCAGAATTATTTTTCGATTCATATCTCTACTCCATAAAGAACACTGCCCATTCTTCTCATTCCCAATTCTCCTTCAACGGTCACTCGATATAAGGCTATTTCATGAATACAAGGAAGAATTTCAGTTTTGAGAAATCCTTGAAAATACTTTTCAGATGACAGCTAGGCAAAAAAAAAAAAAAAAAATTGTAAATTTCCTCCTTACTTAAAATAATTCATTTTTACTTCTGAAATCTGGTCAACTCAGAATTTCCCCTCTAAACTGTCAGCGAAATTGAGGAAATTCCAATAAGGAAGAATGCAGGCTATACTACTGGAATCTCTGGAAGCCACTGCCCAATTAATCCATGTGTTTTTGAGTATGGTGATTCTTAGCGCTAATTATTTGTATAAACAAACAGTTGAGTGGCTTTTTATCGACCACTTATTTTTCTGCTACTTGATTACCTCTGTAGGTACTTTGTTTCCCTTATATTTCATCATCTCCACACACATGCATTTATTAATTCAATCTTATTGTTTTTTTCAAATTTTTAAGATCACATGTAGATGTTTGGCTTCAACAAATATAAACTGTCCCACGCAAACACACACAAAAATCCCCAAATATTTAATATAGTTGTGCTATCAATAAATGTTTTTGACTGTGCCAATTCACTTGCCAAAAATATTATAGAATCCATCATTGATAATGATCATTATTTTCTAAGAAGTCTGTTGCTATCATTATCATGTGAATCCTTGCATTCTCTGGCCAATATCAGGATTTTGAAGTTTTATCTGTCAACACGATATACAGATAAGAAGAATGAGACAGGCTAGAAAAAGAAAGAAACTTAATCTCAGTGGATTTCACTCTCTCCCATAGCACATCCATGTCAAAGTGCCAGACATGTTGCCAAAATCTAAGGGCAACATGAAAATACTAAGAGCCTATCCTTAATTAATCATATACCAGGTTGTATGTGCTGGGAAAAGCTACTGGGCAAAGTACCTTATATGCCATATTTCATTTCTTTCTCAAAAACATTAGGAAATAGATTTATTTTTACTCTCTTTTTTACAGATGAGGAGTCTGAGTTACAATAAAGTTGAGCATGCAGCAGGTCATTGTCAGGGCCACAATTCTAACTGTTGCTTTCTAACTCAGCAGTCTAGCCTACACTTATGTTACAACAGTCTTACTGGTGTAGGAGACAGTGAGCAAATGGTCAGTAGTATTATCTGGACTAAATGAACAATAGGAGTTCACATGATGAGGAAGATCTCTAGGAATTTATTTATTTTTGTATTTATAAACGCCTGTCTGTATGTATACATTTAACAAAGATTTAGAGCACTTGCTCTTCTAAACCTTTTACAAATATTAGCTCATATAGTTCTCATACCAACTTCCTGAGGTAGGTTTAATTATCATCATTATCATTTTAATTATTATCATTTTAAAGAGTGAGGAAAGTAAGACACAGAAAGCTAATAACTTGCCTAAGTCACATTGCTAGTAAGTGGCAGAGCTAGAACCCAAACAAGGGGATCTGGCCTTTAACAGTTACTCAGTGCTGACAGGTGTGGAGGGAGTCACCTATATTCCCATGTCCAAGTCTCCTTTTCACTAGGCTTAAATTCTACAGTGAATCATAAGCAATTCCTTGCATGTTAGTTTTTTTTAAATTTTCTACTTGGTCTTAATTTTTCACATCATCTCGCAAATATGCTATAATTTCTCCTTTGTGAAAAAATTTTTAAAAATGTAAACCCTCCTTACCCCATTTCCCTTTGTAAATGCCAACTTATTTTTCTACGAGTCTTTGCAGTAGAACTTCTCTAAAGAGTTTTTCCATACTCATTATTTCCAATTTATCTGCTTACATTTCCTCTTGAACCCATGTCAGGTCTTCACCCCTAGTACTCCAACAAAATGAGTTACTAGTGTCACCATTGACATTTGCATTGCTCAATCCAAAGATGAATGTATGAATTGAGTTATACTTCTTGACTCATCAGCAGCTTTAATACTTAAAATACTGTGAGTTTTTGGTTTTATTTTGTCTCGTTTACTTTTTCCTTTGGGATGTGGCCCTCATTTGGTTTCTCAGTTTTCCACTTAACTTTCAGGCAGTTCTATCTTAGTTTATTTTCCTAGCTCCTCCTAGGATTCTCCAACCTTTAAACAGTGGAATGCTTCAGGGCTCAGTACTTAGACCTCTGATCTTTGTATTTATATTTTTCCACTCCTTATGTAGTCTCATCTAGTTTCATATCCTATTGGTGTCTATGTGCAGATCCCTTTTCAAATTTTGTTTCCAATCCCTACCTCTATCCTGAACTGTGAACGTGTGTGTCCAGTTGTTTCCTCTACATCTGCACTGGACTGTCTATTAGACATCCCAGACTTAACAGGTTCAAAACAGAGCTCTTGGTCTTTTTCCCTCTGCACCCAGTTCCCACTCCCACCATCTCACAACACCCCCTCACTCACCAAGCTACTCAACCCATAGTTGTTCCATTTAATTACATGAAGTTCATTATATGGAAACTCCATCTTTATTTGTCTGGTGGCTTTATCATGCATCCCACAGAATATCTCATTTGCCTCAAAATATAGTCATAACTTCCTCACTCTTCTTGACCCCCTCTACTTCCACCTTGATCCACCTGGATTGTTGCAAGTTTCCTGATTATAGCCATGCCTCTCTCTTTGCCACTCTAGTCTGTTTTCCACACAGAAATTGGAGTTATCCTTTTAAAACACAGTTAGATCCTGTGCTGAAAACCTTCCATTGACATCCAAACTACTAAGAGTCAAAGTCTAAGTTCCTGTAAGGTCTAGGGTCCCTACATGACCTCTTTGACCTCATCCCCTGTGACTCTTCACCTGGTTCAATCTCCTTCTCCCACTCTGACTCTTCTTGCTGTTCCGTGAATGTGTCAAGCATGTTTGCACAGCAGAGCCTGTCTACCTGCTGCGCCCTCAGATGAAGCACTCCTTTGTCCATGGACGGCATACCCTCTCACCCCCTTCAGGTCTTTCCTTAAATGCCAGCTTCTCAGTGTCACCTTCCCTAGCAACCCAGTCAAAAATTCCAATCCCCCTCACCTCCAGGTACTTACCTTTTTTTTTTTTTTTTTTTTTTTAATCTGTTGTCTTTTAAAGAACCACAAAGAAATACATAAAGTAGAAAAAATAAGAGCGAGGAAAAAAGGAAATTGCTCTAATTCTTGGGTTGCATCTAGAAGACCATGAAGAAAGTAACTTTCAGAAAATTTTCATGACCACATTTAGTAAATGCTGTCTTGGCAATTCAAAGTTTTTATCTGCACTCCACCCCTTTCTTGCTTTAGTTTTCTTCTTAAGACCTATCACCAGTGAATATATTATATATTGTACTTAGTTATCTTGTTTTTAAAAAAAATCTATCTCCTTCTTCTAGAATGTAAGCTCCATTATATCAGGAATTTTTGTTTTTCTTTACAGCTTTATCTCAGAATACAGAATAATGGGTATTTAATAAACATATGTTGAATGAATGAACTGTACAGTGTAAGAGTGCATAAGGAAGTCATCATGGAAGTGTAAGTAAGGTCAGTCTTAAAGGATTGATAGAGTTCCTTAGGCATAGAAAATAAGGAATACTTTGGGCTGCGGAAAAACATAAATGGAGGCTTGGAGGTAAGAATTAGTATGGTTAGGTCTAGCAGACAGCAACAAAATTAACTAAATGAAGACCTAGGGTATTATTTTTATCTTAAAATATTTATTTTTTATGAAAATATTAGTAATAAATCCACAACAGGTTAAAATAAACAATACATTTTTGAGAAGTTACTGTTTTTTTCAAAATAAACAAAAGTTTTAACAAGAAGAGTGGTATTGCTTTATAGATTTGCAAATCTCTTTGATGCTTGACTTAACAAAAGATAAGTGTGCCTCTGAATTCAATTGGTGGCAAAATGTTGTTTTTGTACATGAAGAAATTATGTCCTCACAAAGAAATGCATTTGGAAAAGAGAAGATTATTTTAATAGTCTTTTCAGAAAATTGTGACTATTCTTTTTTTGATAATGCATCAAGATTTGATTATTCTTATTTTCTTGATGCTTAGCTGTAATATGGAATCTAAAATAATATTAATTAATTTTTCTTCTCTGTTATAATAAAATTCAATGCTCTATCTTGCACTATGAATGGATCTTTTTTTCATGCATGATTTTATAGCATTATGCATCAAGAATCACTATTCTGTAAATGGTGCTGGGAAAACTGGATAGCCACATGCAGAAGAATGAAACAGGACCCCTATCTCTCACCACTCACAAAAACTAATTCAAGATGGATAAGAGACTTAAATATAAGGTATGAGACTATAAGAATTCTAGAGAAAAATATAGAAAAATCTCTTAAGTTACTACTAAATCTGAACATTTTTTAAAATTCATTGATAATGTATTATATTGTGAATTACCAGCTCAGGTCTTCTGTGTATCTCACTATTGTGATGTTTATTTTTTGTTAATTTATAAGGGCTTTTTGTAAAGGATAGCCAACAACTATTGCATGTTATATGTAGTACATATGTTATTATTCTTAGTATATTTAAAGTTTTTTTCATTTTATTGCTGGTGTTTTTGATACAGATCTCTTATTAAAAAGTTGTGTCCTCCAAGCCATCAATTTGTTGCTGTTGTTTCTTCATTGCTTTTATGTTTAGTAAGTTCTTTCTCATAATCAGAGAATACTCAACTGTATATTTCTTGGATCTCTTTGTTTTTAATTTGTGCATTAATTTTTATATTATATCTGTAATTTCTATAGGACTTTAAATGGTGGACTAGTGAATCTTGAAAAAAATGGGAAAACAATCCGTTCACTGAATTCCTACAGCACAGCTGACATAGTGCTGGGTGGTTTACAGGCGTCGTGTATAACCTTGTTTAACATAACATCACTGTTAACAAGGTATGATTATTCTTGGTTTATAGATAAGGAAATTGAAACCCACAAAGCTTAATAGTTCTATCAATGACACACATTTATAAACTCTGGGGCAGAAATTTAGAACAGTTCTGCATGACCTAAAGCTCATATTCTTTCAATTACAACAGTATTCTATAAGCAATAGGGAACCTCTTGGGCCTTTAAGTGGAAAAATGCCAGTATCAAAAGTGTGCCTTAACAAAATTAATTTAGCACCAGATTACATGGAAAATTTTTAAAAAGAAGAGTCTGGACATTTTTGAAATAGTCTGAGTCAACGATAATGAAATCTCTGGATGTGAATGAAAGTGGTAACTGGAAATTGAAAAGGAAGAAATAGAAAAGAGATATTATACAGAGAGAATTGACAGGACAGGATAACTGATTGAATGTTGGGGCAAGTAAATAGATGTGTTAAATATTTTTCTGACAATTCATCTTGAAAGAACATTGAGCAGTTTTTCACAGATGAAGTTTTCTAAGATTGTCACCTCAATTTTAGACAGCCTGAGGTGTCAAACATAGAGGGAGGGCCCTAAGTGTCAGTTTAAAATGTAAGGTTGCGTCCTGGGACAGGAAAAAAAGGTTAAGAATTGTGGGAGTCATCTGCACTGGTTTAATATTAATAGAAACCAAGAGGTTGCAAAGGGTGAGAACTGAAATGAGAAAAATCATGCACAGAGTCTTCAAAAATATTTACATTAATATTTAAGTGGTGGGAATAGGAAAAGAATTTAGATATGAAAATAAAGGAGTGACTAGAGAAATAGAAAGGGAAACAAAGAGTTTTTATTTAAAAAAAGCAATCAATTACAAACACTAAATGTTTTTAAATGGCATAGACACATACTGTCAGTGCTGTACCCATTTCCTCTCCCACTACCAGATTAGTGCATGGCTGCCCAAATTCCAACTTCCAGCACCTGCATTACTTTGCTTGAGAGGATACCACAGGCTAGCAGTGCCAGAGAATTTCCCTCCAATAGTTAATGGGACTCAGTGTGTAAATACTCCAGCTTTCTCCAGCCTCAGGTGGAAGAAATCTGAGGAACATTTTCTACACTGGCTATGCCAGTTTCCCAGCATGCTTAACTCTACTCTCAGAGAAAACTTGCCTGATAACAAAAGCTTTATTGACCGTCTTCTCTTTTAATATGATCCTATCAGTGTTTCTTGAGATCATTGACAAAATAGATATCTTGTGCTCTTAAACTCAAATCTGCCTTGGAGTCTGCTTCTGGGAGAAACCAAATGAAAACAACATTCAGAAGGATAAAGGTTATTAGGGACAGAGAAGTCATTGTTGACCTTAAGGACAACCCTCACAAATGAGGGGCAGATAAGTTGGGTATAAGAAAACTCAGAGTGAGAAAGTGCTTGGGAATGCCAGGTAATTTGAGGTTATGTAGAGGGAAATTGACAGAAAGATTTGATTTTGGTCAGAGTAAAAAATCCTCTGCCTAGAGTGAAGTGAAGGGGGAGGTTAAGGATCTGAAAGAGAGTAGATGAAGTTTTGAAATAGCTGCTGTGGATAACAAGATAAATCATCAGTCAAGGTTAAAAATAGTTTAAGGTAGTGTCAAGTAATGAAAAAAGTATTTTTATTTTTTGGTCAGACAGACCTGTATAGGAATTTTGGCCTTACCTAACCATTTGACCATGTGCAAGATATTTAAAATTTCTGGCTTTATCTTCTACTTCTGCAAAATGGGGATACCAAGATCCATCACTGAAGGATTAAATGCAGTGACATGTAGGACTGCCTGGTATATGGTAAATAATTTTAAAATGGTAGCTAATATTCCCATTGAGGGACAAAAAGAATGCAGTCGAAATTTGACTGCATGAGTTCAGAGTGGATATATTCACTTTGGTGTGTCTCTGTTACAGAAATCTTAGGATAAGAAACACCCATTTGTTCCAAGTTCTTCCCTTCCCAGGGGTTCTAAGAGACATACAGGTCCTCTTTTTGATAACCCACTACGTTTATCTGGGCATGCACTTAAAAAGGTAACAAAAATAAAAGTTACCTCAACTTCAGGTTTGTAGGTGTTTTACATGGGTATTATTTTTCAGACAATGAATAGTATCTGATTATTTCAGTCTGATTCTGAAATCAGACTTAACAAGGTTTCTTTCTAAGCTTTTATTTACAGATCAAAACAATGTGCTAAATAACAACTTGAAAAGAATTTTTCAAGTACACAACATCGTCATGTCTACAACAAAAGAACTTATAACCTCAAGTGAACTTCCATGTTCTTAATACATATTCTAATTTATTTTTCAAATTTTTCTTTTCTTAAAATAATACAGAAGATTAATGAAACAAAAAGTTAGTTCTTTGAAAAGATAAACAAAATTGACAAACCTTTCACTAGAAATAGAAAAGAAAGGACCCATATAAGCTCAACTAAAAATGAAGGAGATATTAATATTACAACTGATACTGCAGAAATACAAAGTATCATCTGTAAATATGATAAAAATATCTATGCACATAAAATCGTTGAGGAAATGGACAAATTCCTAGAAACATACAGCCTTCCAAGGCTCAATAAGGAAGAAATAGAACTACTGAACAGACCAAGTACAAGCAACAAAATTAAAGCAGCAATAAAAAATCTTCCAACAAAAAAAGTCCCAGACCAGATGGTTTCACAGCCAAATTTTAACAGACCCACAGAGAAGAATTGGTACCCATACTGCAGAAATTATTTCATAACATCAAGAAAGAAGGAATCCTCCCTAACTCTTTTATGAAGCCAGTATCACCTTGATACCAAAGCCAGGAAAGGACACAACAAAAAAAGAAAACTATAAACCAATATCCCTTATGCATATGAATGCAAAAATCCTCAATAAAATTCTAGCAAAACAAATTCAGCATCACATCAAAAAAATAATCCACCATGACCAAGCGGACTTCATCCCAGGGATGCAAGGACAGTTCAACATATGTAAATCCATAAATATAGTTCACTATATAAACAGAATTAAAAACAAAGACCATATGATCATCTCAATAGATGCAGAAAAAGCATTGGACAAAATTCAGCACCTTTTTATGATAAAAATTCTTAACAAAATGCACATAGATCTAAAAATTATAAAAGCCATATATGACAAACCCACAGCCAACATCATACTATATGGGGAAAAGTTGAAAGTATTTCCCCTCAGAATCAGAACAAAAAAAGGATGCCCACTGTCACCACTTCTATTCAACATAGTGCTGGAAGTCCTAGCCAGAGCAATCAGGCAAGAGAAGGAAATTAAGGGTATCCAAATGGGGAAAAAGGAGGTCAAACTATCATTCTTTGCTGATGATATGATCCTATATCAAGAAAACCCCAATGATTCTGCCAAGAGATTCCTGGAATTGATAAATAAATTCAGCAAAGTATCAGGTTATAAAATCAATGTACACAAATCAGTAACATTCCTATACACCAACAACAGCAAGCTGAGAACCAAATCAAATACTAAATATCATTCACAATAGCTTCAAACAAAATAAAATACCTAGGAATATGGTTAACCAAGGAGGTGAAAGATCTCTACAAAGAGAGCTGCAAAACACTGAGGAAAAAAAAATCTTAGATGATACAACAATTGGAATATTACATCATGCTCAAGGATCAGTAGAATCAACATTATTAAAATGTCCATACTACCAAAAGTGATGTACAGATTCAATGCAATTGCCATCAAAATACCAATGCCATTTTTTGCATATCTGGAAAAAATAATTCCACGCTTCGTTTGGAATCAGAAAAGAGCCTGAACAGCCAAAGCAACCTTAAGCAAAAGGAACGATCTGAAGGGGCATCACTTTACCAGACTTTAAACTCTACTACAAGGCTATTGTAACCAAAACAACATGGTACTGACACAAAAGTAGAGACATAGACCAATGGAACAAAACAGAGAACCCAGATATAAAGCCATTCACATATTGCCATCTAATGTTTGACAAAGTAGACAGCAATGTACCCTGGGGAAAAGAATCCCTATCCAATCAATGGTACTGGGAAAATTGGATAGACACATGTAGAAGATTGAAATGGGATCCATCTCTCGCCATTCACAAAAATTAATTCAAGATGGATAACAGACTTAAATCTAAGATTTTCCTTGATATACCTTGATTTTCTTTTTATTATTAGAGTTAACTAAACATGGCATTACAGCAGAAAACATTACCTTACTATTATTTCCATAGCTCCCCAAATTGAATACTGTGAATTTCCTGTGTACCGTATCTCCTAAAAATCATGGAGGGAAAATATTTACATAATCACTACATTCAAAGTTTTTGAGAGCTGATTACTCTTAGGAGACTCCAGCAGGAAGGAAGCAAAATATTTAAGTGTTACCTATGATGCTTCTGGCCATTGAATATGAATATTCTAGTTTTCTACTCATAGAATATAAGTTTCCCATCTTTACAAATTTAAAGTAAATTTAATGTAGAAAAAAATTAAAAGGTTATCAGAAAACGTTGCAACTGCATTGAATTGTATATGGAATTATAAAAGAATTATGCAAAGAAACCTCTTGTATTGGCCATCATAATAGAATCTATTCCTTTATACATGTGTCTTCTTTTAAATTATTTAATACTGACTTATTGAAACTTACTGTTTCATATGTACTGTGTTGGAGACGAAAAACAGAGATGAATAACTCACAGTGCCTTCCTTCAAGAATTTCAACATCCAGAAAGACTACTAACCACTCCATTTTTCTTTTATGAATATCAAATATAAAATTGTTTTCCTTTGCCAGGAATTTAGTAAGCATTTTCTAAAAAATGATTTTCTTCCTCTGATTCTGACATTCAAAATTTTGGCACCAATCTAAGTCTTACAGTTAGCCATCATCACATGTAGCCCAGACTACTAAAATGATCTCCTAATTGATATTTCTACTAAAATAATTCTAGACATCTAAAACTTAACGTTCTCTCTAAAACTTTCTCATACCCAAGATTTTTCCACTCCATTCAACAATGTGCTTAGGCCCCAAACCTAAGAATTATCCTTTATTCCTTTCTTAACATTCCTCATGAAGAATGGCAGTTCTGACCCTGCCTCATCACTTCTGCTATTTGAATAGTCCAGACACTATTATTCCTTACCTTGGCTACCACAATAGCTTCACAACTTTGTTCTTGCCCCTTATGTCCATTCAAACTCTAACTTTTAAATCATATAAGTCCATCATATCCCACAAAATGTGATTTACCATGCCTTTCTTCCAACCTACTTCCATCACAGTAGAATAAAATCTAAACTACTTACAACATCCCAAAACCTATGACATCACCCAGCTCTTAAACTCATCTCTTTCTACTCCACCTTTTGTTCCCTCTGCCACCCTGGTCTTGCTCTTTCTTAAAAATGTTAAAATTATTCTTTTGAAAATATATTGATTTCCCCTATTGTTTTACTATTCACTTTATTTCCTCCTTGACCTATATTATTTCCTTTGTTTTTCTTGCTTTGAGATCAGTTTGCTTTTCTTCTCTCTAGTTTCTTAAGGTAGAAGGTTAGGTTATCAATTTGAGAACTTCTTTTATACTATAGGCTTTCACAACTGTAATTTTTCCTCTAAGCACCGCTTTTTCTGCATCTCATAACTTTTGGTACATTTTGTATTCATTTCCAACCATCTCAAAATATTTTCTAATTTCCCTTGTGATTTCTTCTTGAATCCACTGATTATTTAGAATTGTGCTGTCTAATTTCCATATATTTGTGACTTACTTGAATTTCCTTCTATTACTGATTGCAAAAATTATTCTATCATGGTCAGAAAAGGTACTCACTAATAATTTGGAGCTAAACAATGGGCACATGTGGTTACAAAAAGATGTTAAAGACACTGAAAACCAGTAAGAACAGAGGGTGGGGGTAAGGGATAAAAACTTACCTATTGGGCACAATGAACACTATTTTGGTATCAGGCACACTAAAAGCCCCAACTTAAATATTATAAAAGATATCTATGTAACAAAAGCATTTGTACTCCCTTAATATTTTGGAATTATAAAAAGAATAAAATATACTTTGTATGATTTCAATCTTTTTAAATGTATCAAGTCTTGTTTTATGGTGTAATGTTCCAAGTGCACTTTTAAAGAATGTGTATTCTAATATTGCATGGAATATTCCATAAATGTCTATTAGTTCTAGTGATTTATAGTGCTGTCAAGTCATGTGTTTCCTTGTGGATCTTCTTTCTAGTTGTTCTATTCACTATTATTAATAAAAGTGGAGTATTGAAGTCTCAAAATATTATTTTCAATTTTTTTATATTTTTCCCTTTAATTCTGTCAGTTTTTACTTTATATATTTTGGAGTTCTTTCGTTAGCAATTGTTAGATACAATTTTTATCTTAAAGTCTACTTTGTCTAATATTAGTATAGCCACTCCAGCTCTCCTTCAGTTACTGCTTGTATGGTAGATCTTTTTTTCCATCCTGTTATTTTTTTTTATATATAGGCTGTCTGGAAAGTATCCAGGTATGTAATATGTTCTCATTATATTAACAATGGCTGGATACTATCCAGACAGCCCCCATATATATTTGAAGTGAAGTCATGTTGTTGTTGTCTAATCCATCCTGTCAATTTCTGCCTTTTGATTGGGATTTTTAATCCATTTTCATTCAACGTTGTTACTCATAAGGTAGGATTTACATCTGCTATTTTGCTATTTGTTTTCTGCCTTACATCTTTTGGATGTTTTTTCTCTATTCTTATTGTTGCCTTTTTTGTCTAAATAATTATTTTCATGTATACAGCTTTAATTTCTTTGCCATTTCTTTTATTACATTTTTAAGTTGTTTTCTTAGTGATTGTCCTACGGACTATAATTAAAACTTACAATGACCTAGTTTGGGTTGGTACCAACTAGTTTCAATAGCATACAAAAACTTTGCTACTCTATAGCTCCGCTCCCTTCCCATTTTTTGTGCTATGATTGTGATACAGATTAGATCTTTACACATCGTATGCCCATAAGCACAGATTTATACTTTGTTTTAGTCCATTTGGGCTGCTATTACAAAATACTATAGACGGAGCAATATATAAAAGACAAAAATTTATCTCTTACACTTTTGGAGGCTGAGAAGTCCAAGATCAAGGTGCCATCAGATTTGGTGTCTGGTGGGGGCCCGTTTCCTGGTACATAAATGGCACCTTCTGGCTATGTCCTCACATAGTAGAAGAGACAACACAACTGCTTGGGGCCTTTTTGTAAGGGCACTAATCTCATGTTACTTCATGTTCATGTTACCTCTCAAGACCCCACTTCCTAAAACTGTCACATTGGTGATTAAGTTTTAATATGAATTTTGGGGGACACAAACATTCAGACGATATCATAATTATTACCTTATGCAGTTATTTTAAAACTTAGGAGAAAAAAGAGTTACAAAGAAAAATACATTGATACTGATTTTTATATTAATATTTTCCTATGCTGTGCTCTATGTGGTTCTCTTTATTCATCTTGTTTTGAGATACTCTATTGCTTCCTTTCGTTTCAACCTGAAGAATTCCCTTTAGAATTTCATATAGGCCAGGTCTACTAGTGAAAATTTCTGTTTTTGCTGATCTGAGAATGTCTTAATTTCTTTTTCATTTTCTAAGGACAATTTTGCTGATATGGAATTCTTGGTTGATGGTCTTTTGCTTTCAATCCTTTGAATATGTCATCCTCGTGCCTTCTGAATTCCAAGTTTGTGATGAGAAACCATTTTTTAATATTATTATTGAGCATCTCTCTTCTGTGGTGAAGTACTTCTTCCTTGCTACTTTCAAGATCCTTTCTTTGTGTTTAGCTTTCAACAGTTGGATTTTTATATGTCTGCATGTTGATCTCCGAGTTTATTCTACTTGGTGTTTGTTGAACTTCTTGGATGTGTCGATCAATGTTTTTCACCAAATTTGAGGATTTTGGCTGGTGATTTTTAAATATTCTTTCTGCCCTTTTCTCTAGACTCTTCTTCTGGGACTCTCGTTATGCATGCTGATAACCACAGTTCTTTCAGCTCTGTTTATTTAAGTTTTTTACTTTTGCTCCTCATGCTGAATAATTTTAATTGACCTGTTATCAAGTTTGCTGATGCTCTTCTTTTGCCAGTTCAAATCTTCTGTTGAGTCCTTCTAGTGCATTTTTGTTTTAGATATTATGCTTTTCAATTCCTGGGTAACTATGCTTTTTAATAATTCATATCTCCTTATTGATACTCCCTATTTGGTGAGATGTTATTCTCATACTTTCCTTTAGTTCTTTAGACATGGTTTCCTTTAGTTCTTTTACAATATTTAAAATAGCATATAAATGCATGCAAAATGATTTCCCTTTTTATCACACTGCTGCAAAGGTCTTCTCCAGTGATGCTGGAGTGACATTATAGTTTCTAGTAAATGTAAAACTAGTTTTCAAATTCAGTATTGTTTCTAAGACTGTACTGTTTTACTCAAGAGAACTCTGTTCTTGTTGATTGATTCCTGATTCATCCTCTCAAGCATATCTTGCCCTTTCTACCACGATTCTTTACCCACAGCATCTGGGGTTAAATATGTTGAATGGTTTTGCAGTCATCAACCTACAAATTATTCTATATCCCACTCCCACATTTTCGTTCCAAGAGTTCTCAAATCACTTTCAGCCCTATGTGAGTTAGTACACACACACATACATATGCACACACACACATACACACACATAATGATACTGAACAAAGCACCACAAAACAAATGTGTTAAAACAATTTTTTTCTCTCTCACACAGTATGAAGATCAACTGAAGGGAAGCAGATTTGGCTGGACTCAGCTGAAAGGCTGTGCTGTCCTCAGCTGATGGGATTCATGCATCTGAAGATAGTTAGGTAGGTTGGGCTCTGTCCCACTTGCTTTTCTTGCTTCTGTAGTATTTGGCTTGATGGGAATATGATTGTCATTGTGATGCTCAACAGAGGGGCACCAATGATGCAAGCACTTTTCAAATCTCTGCTTTTATCACTTCTGCTAAAATTCTATTGGAGAAAACAAGTCACATAGATGAGTCCATGGTAGCAGGAGGGAAGACAGAGAAAAATTTTGGACAAAATTTAATCTACCACAAACCCCAAATATATTGTATACCTCAAAAGCTCCCCTAAATGGTCTAAGTACTGAACAAAAATGTAGACTGCTATAGTTGGCATTACATCTCTCATATCTGGATGGCACCTGACATACCAATCTATTCTTGGACCAGTTCATCTTCTTCATACTGCAAGAAGAGCCATCACCACTAATTTGCTATCAGCCTTATCTATCAAGAGAGAAATGATGTTCACATAATTCGGTGTTCTTCCCTGTAACTAATGATGAAAGAAGATAGCGTAGCTTATACTCATACCTGTCTTCTCTGTTTACCATACAAATAAATGGCCAAGTCTCTTCATTCCACACCTTTTGGGTGGGTCTGTTATAAAGGGTACTTGATTCATTAGAAATATATAGATGGGCTAAAGATAATTGACATCGTCAGTCTGCAAATTACTCGGGTTGGTGCAAAAGTGTTTTTTCAATACTGTGGAAAGTGTTTCTTAACTATATTATGTTGTCTGTCCACAAATAATTCTTACTTCTGTATATTTTGCCTATAAGGAAATATTTAAAAGGTAGTAAAATAAGACAGGATGGTATATTATAATTGATAGAAAATTTGTACTGATAACTTCAAATTTGACTTGAGATGCAGCTTAAATAATTGTGTTAATACAACAGATAAGGCAGAAGCTTTTCCTTTTGAGATATCTATATGAATATAAGTTTCTAAATTTATTGACCTAGAATTAGAGATGATGTTTTCACAGTCAACAATTATTGATGACATACTCTTCAGGTCATATAACACTAAAATCATTCAATTATCTATACATTTCTAGATATACATTCATATTCAAAGCCTGTGTGTATAGATTTTGTGAATCACTTAATAATTTTACATCTCTTTCCACGTTAAATATGTCAATAATACATATGCCAAAAGCATAACCATCGATGACCTTATAAGAGTATAATTTAAATAATTTTAAGTACGATCACCTTGCATTTGCTAGTATCTCTTGAAAGTATGTAATTATTAGCTTGATACTATAGTAACTGTCAGTGTTTCTAATAGCAACCAAGAAAAATAATCTTAACATTTAGCATTTTTAAAAAGTCTCAAAAAATTTGGAAAAAAATTATCTAATTACTTCTGCTAATATTGTGAAAAACAGAAAGGAGAACATTTTGGAAATGTGTGAATCCTGTGTTAATTTGTTAATATTATTCTAAGAATAGTTTTAATTTTCCCAATGAAAACTGAGCCAGAAGAATTACTTTAATGTGCTTTTATTTTTAACTAAATCTAGCTGTTGATTCATTATTTACAGTATTTGAAGCAAGATTGTAAAACACTTGATGGCCAATCATGTTTTCTAAATGATGTAAAATTCATGTTATTTTGGAGTAAAATTGTGTATTATACAATAAATCAATGCTTGATACAAATTATATCTTTTATTTAAATCATACAGTTTAATTATTTTGAGGATCATGTAATAAATCATTTCAACCAACAAAATTTTTATTTTAAAATTATTTTTATTTAATGGAAAAAGATAAGGAAACTTATTTGCTCAATTTCTAGATCCTTATTTTAGTATGTTAAATGTTTTTGAAATTGTAATCAAAGTAAAATTATATCGGCATATATATAGGTTAAAAAGTCAATGTTGACTCTGGTCTTTGTCATTGTCACTGTGTGTGTGTGCAAATGAATTAGAAGAGAAGGACACTGAAGACGTACTCTCATCCAATTGTCCTCAGCTGAATTGTTTTCAGAGGTGGCAAAATTTAATTAAAATTAACTTGAATCCCTAAGTGTCCCTAAAAATTTATTTCAAAGATTATACTATGGAGCATTCTTAAAACAAAAACTATTGGATATGCCAATGATTCTCTGTCAGAAGCCCAGCAATCCAGTTTAGGAAGTAGAAATAGCCAAATCCCTTCAGACTATCAGATAATTTACAAAACTTGGGAAGATTGATAATTTATCCATATGTCACAAAAATCTATCACTCAGGCATTGAAGCGGTATCTGTCAAAAGTTTCCAGATAATTTTCAAGACAAACTATTTACCACCTAGTATTGAAGTGGGGAGACAAGAAGGGCATGAGGAATAAAAAATTACCTATTGGGTACAATGTACATTATTTGGGTGACGGGAACACTAAAAGCCGAGACTTCACAGCCATGCAATTCATCCATGTAACCAAAAACCACTTGTACCCCTAAATCTATCAATGTTTTTTAAAAAATGTATCTCCACACATTGCCAAATGTTCTTTGGAGAACAAAGTCACTCCAGTGGAGAACTGCTGATCTGTATAATACTTGTTAAGTGACTTGATGAAGTTTGCATATGGAACTGTGATTCAAAACTCAGACCTCTGCTCAGACCTCTCCATTCCTTACAGTTTGTGTGATCATTGGCCTCAGTTTTATAGCCTCTGAAATGTCAACATTTCTTATAGAATTTTTATCATGTATAACTTATATATTATTTCAGTCCAACAATTTTGAATTATTTGTTATATCTTGTAAAGTCATTATCGCTGCATTTTTTTCCTCCCTCTTCTTGATCTTTTCATGCATTTCCTTAAACCTAATACTTTGTAGAGGTGCAGATTATTTGGCCACCTTCTTTGTTATAATTCCTCGTGTAATTAAGTAGAATTCTTCAGTTGTACATCACACCATACTTATACTCAATTGTGCTGGTTATTTTATGCTTTTACTACCAATGTCAACTACTAATTTTGACTTTCAATCTCATGTGTTTCTCTTCATGCATTGACCACTGAATTTGTTCCTGCTTTAAAAGAAAGATAGTTAAATACTGGGAATGGTATCCATTTGTTAGTGTCTTATCTTTTATTGGTTAATATAACTTAAATCAATTACAAGTTCTTATTCTCACCAATCTTGAATATTATCCAAACTTTGGTGGGCTGATCTGATTCAAGTCTCATGAAAGAGTGGGAGCAGGGACAATTATTAGGAGACCATTTTAGTAACCTATTAAAGTAATGATACCGCAACAAAGAAGAGATGGCTATAAGAGAAACGTTAGATATGAATATGGTCAAAAGTTGATAATGAGCAAAATAGTGGCATCTGAAATAAGTGAAGGCTTATGGGACCTGTATGACTTTTTGGACTGAAGAATCATGGGAGTAAAAATAGCCAGCAGCAGTTTAATTACATATGCTGATATTTTGCAGAGGATTTTTCCATGTATGCTCATCAGGCATGTTGGCCTGTAATTTTCATTTTTTGTGGTGTCTTTGTCTGGTTTTGGTGTCGGGGTGGTGTTGGTCTCATAAAATGAGTTTGGAATTATTCCTTCCTCTTCAGTTTTTTGGAATAGTTTAAGATAGATTGCTGTTAATTCTTTGAATGTTTGGTGGACTTCACCAATGGAGACATGAGGTCCTGGGCTT
Organism: Indri indri; assembly: GCA_004363605.1. Taxonomy (NCBI): domain Eukaryota; kingdom Metazoa; phylum Chordata; class Mammalia; order Primates; family Indriidae; genus Indri; species Indri indri. The sequence continues at coordinate 5,756 of RJWJ010019329.1, read as the reverse complement.
TTGTTTTTGGGAGGTTTTTGATTGCTGATTCAATCTTGTTTCTTGTTATTGATCTGTTCATATTTTATATTTCTTAATGATTCTGTCTTGGTAGGTTGTATGTTTCCAGGAATTTTATTTCTTTTGGGTTATCCAATTTGTCAATGCGTAGCTATTCATAGCAGTCTCCTATGATCTTTTGTATTTCTGTGATATCAGTTAATATCTCCTGTTTTGTTAATCATTTTATTTATTCATGTATTCTCTTTTTCTAGCTGCTGATTTGTCAATTTTGTTTATATTTTCAAAAAACAGCTCTTAGTTTCATTGATCTTTACTATTTTTAAAATTACTTAATTAAATTCACAAATAATAATTGTATATATCTGAGGTAAAATGTGATGTTTCGATATATGAATATATTGTAGAAAGATTAAATCAAACTAATAAACATATTCTTCACCTCAAAAAAAAAAATAGCCAGCAACAATGAGTTCAGTTTTGAATAAGCTAAGTTTGAGGATTAAGTAGAAAGCCCAGGCCCAAACAGTTAGTACTGACAGTTGGGCATACGTAATAGCTAGAACTTAACAGAGAGTTTTTAGCTAAAACTAAAAATTTGGCAACATGTGCAAATATGACACACAAGACACACAACACAATGTGTGTGTAGTATTATGTATGTATATATTATATGTGTGTATGTATACACATATATGTGTGTTTATATATATACATTTGATAAAAAACCAAATCCTCAGGCATTGGAACTATTCATATAATGTAAGTTTTTTTAGATAGTCCTATGAATTTTTTAAGTCTCGAATTAAATACATAAGTTACTTATGAAAAAAATATCAGCCACCTATGACTGCTAATGGCAAGATGATGGCAATGTACTCTTAGCACATATTATAATACTGCAGTTCACAAACCATGACTTCATGACAGCTGTATAATTTTAGTGAAATTGTGAAGTGGAACTAAGAATTGTGATGTTGGAAAAAATGCTTCAAAATCAGTCCTTGCACTGAAAGACTTTATGTAATAACATAGTTGCTACTGACAAACATCTTCCTCTTTCTTTTCCTTGCAAGTAGGAGTAACTGTCATGTATTTCCTCTTTTACATTAATTTTTAACTGTATTTATACTACTGTACTAATCAGATTTGAAAGTATGATCAGAACTTACTGCTTTTCTTTTCATACTTCTTAAAATTTAATTCTAATAATGTGTCTTAAATTTCAGATCCTTCGATAAAGGTTAAATTTATTCCAACATTTTCGAGATATTTTCATTTTCATTAATCTCTTTCACCAATTTTATAAGAGCTTATGAAAAAACTCACACAAAGGTTTTAAATGAATGTTTGATGAAATAATACAATGAAACTTCAAATATCTATAGGATAATGAGTTAACTGTCAATAAGAAACAAATAATATGGTCTCGTGAAACATTTTTTATAATAATTAACAAATAAGATGGTAATATGAAACATTATTTTGAATTAACGGAGATTTGCTAACTCTGAAATAGTTATCTTCTCTCGTTACAAAATATAATCCTACGGATTGTGAGTACTATGAAAAAATTTAGTATAAAATAAAATTAATGTATTGTAATATAAACATACAACAAATTCATAATGCACATTGGGTGAATTATTTAAAAAAACGGTTTTTAAATTTCACAGTCCATTTAAGTCCACATCACAGGGAGTTTTTATATCCTTGCTTATGTATAAAAGGTAGGATCAGGAGTCCAGGCACAACCTAACTGGCCCCTCAGCTTTGGATATCAAAAGGCCAAAATTATTGCATGACGACTGCAGTTAATGAGATATTTTACTCGTGAAAAATATTGAGAGTGACGGTAAGTGTTTTTACTGCAAAAATGATGCCTAGATGAGTTAATGCACAGATTTACCTATTCCACAATGTATAAACAGTCAAGCGTCATGTAAAGACAGGTATACATTCAAAGAAATGTATCATAGGCAATGTCGTCATTGTGCCAACATCATAGGGCAGCAGTCTTCAATCTTTTTGACACCAGGGACCGGTTTCATGGAAGACAGTTTTTCCAAGGACAGGGAGTGGGATGGAGGTCACCACCTCGGCTCTACCTCAGAGCGCACAACCTGGATCCCTTGCATGAGCAGTTTTCAGTAGGGTTTGTACTCCTGCGAAGGTCTGATGCCACGATGCCGCTGCTGAACTGATGGACGGCGAGGCTCATGCAGGAGTGACCGGCAGCAGAGCGTTTGTGGGTGCAGGTGGGGCTTTGCTCCCTGGCCCATGCTCGCCTCTTGCTGTGAGGCTCAGTTGCTGGAGGAGGTGCCCCAGAGTTGGGGACCGTAGTCATAAGGTATATTTACACAGATCTGATTGGTATAGCTTACTGCGCATCTAAGCTATATGATATAGTGCAGGGATCCCCAACCTATGGTGAGTTGTGTAACTATTTCATTATATATTACAACACAATAATAGAAATAAAGTGCACAATAAATGTAATGCACTTGAATCATCCCCAAACCATCTCCCCACCCCCCCGCCCACCGTCCATGGGAAAATTATCTTCCATGAACACGGTCCCTGGTGCCTAAAAGATTGGGGACTGCTGGACCATACATAGTCTATTGCTCCTAGGCTAGAAACCTGTACGGCATGTTATTTCACTGAATTATTATAGGCAATTGTAACACAATGATAAATATTTGTGTATCTAAACATATCGAAACATAGAAAAGGTATAGGAAAAATACTGTAAATACATTAGAGTCTGCCACCACGATGTGTTTCAAATAACTTCAAGACTATGAGACAGAAAGGGATCAAATAAATGGATCCATGTACAAGTTATGGGATTGGGGATATTTTTCCTTTTTTTCATATTTGATATTTTCTGTTACATGATTATATTATTTTTCCAATGAAAAGCGATTTGATTTTAACCAAAAGAGAAAATACAGTATCTTCATTCTCAGGATGACAAATGCTTAGAACAGTTCCCACAATTTCTTTCTCCAAGGTCTCTCCTCATGCTGACTGTTGCAAATGTTGCTAATGAGGTCATGTATCTGCTGGACACAACTAAACTAGCTGGTGACTGCCACTGGTACCGTCACTCTGGCCTTGAGGAGGACAACAATACCATTTTTATGATCTGTTCCAAAAAAACACACAGGACCTTTACTTTGAACTGAATGACTTGCAACTATTTTTTCACCACAGTCAGAATAATCTTTCCCTACCAACAGAAATATTCCACACCTGCATACCTTAGATTACAGAATGAACATTCACCTGCCTTTAAAGAGAGGACAGGGTATTGTTTGTATTAAATTCAGATGAGTATTTATCACCTGCTAATTAATAAATATCATCTTAACTAATGTGCTCAGATAATATTCTGCAAAGCACTCAGAGACATAGAAATAAAGATTATGCAGTCTCTGGTCTTTAAAGAATTAGAAAGACAAGATTGACATACAATTGAACCTAGAGAAAGATGCAAACAGTATATAATTAGTTGCTAAATTGTATGATATAGAATATAACGGTAATAAAAGAGGTTAGGCAGGATAATTTCGAAGGTTCTTCACAGCCTTTACATGTTGGGCTCCTGCCACCGTTGTACAGACATTTCAAAAGAAAAAAATTACTTACATAGTTTCAGCACTGTGTGTTAATGGAACCATCATTTTCTAAATCTGTTTCAAAATGAACCTTCGTTGTGGACTCTCTATTTTCATTACAGTGATGTTTATGGAAATACAACTGATTATCCCCATCTTTTGCTAAACGATGTGCAGAATCCATGGTGATTCTGATCGTGTGTTAATGTAATGCCCATTATCTCATATAATACTACCAACAATCTTGCAAGGTGAGAATTATTATCCATATTTCACAGATGTTGAAAATGAGCCTAAAGTAGTTTGCCCCATCACATCGTTAGTGATACACAAAACTGGTGTAAGTGCTAGAATATTCAGTAAATGCCAGAGAGTATAAAGCTGGGGTGCAGGCTGGGGGTTGTTGAAAGAAACAGTGGTGAAAGTTTGTTCTCAAATGGAAAAACTTTTTCGGAGGGTAGGATAAGTGTACTAAGAAGAAATCTTGAGCTTGTAGAAGCAGAACATAAATGTTTAATACTAAATTTTAAGGAAGGAAAAACATAATAAGATGAAATTGTGTTGAGGAAACAAACCATGATAGAGAATAAGTTGACTGAGAAACTACAGAGATAATAACATAATAGAGAGGATAACTCATTCAGTATCTGGCCACATCTTATCTCTTCATCCCCATTTCTTCTCTTTCCGGATGCTGTAGCTAAAATGAGCATTTTTACATGTCCTGCAAATTATGAACTTCCTCTTGACACTGAGTCCTTGTGTCTGCTTTTTTTTGTACAATCACTATCCTAGTCATAGCTTTGGATAGTGTATTTCTATCATAAAAGGACTATTGCCATTGAGAAAGAAAATCAGACTAAAAGAAAGAATTCTTGGAAATTTAGAATATGATTACAGAAATTAAAAAAAATAACTGTAATAAGCAGTGTAATGTTAATGTTTACACTTATAACCACTACTCCATGCTGATTCAAAAAAATGAAAGAATATTTTTGAGAAAAATATGAATTTCCAGGCTGAAAGAACTACTTAGCATGCAGTGGATTCTGGAAATTTACGCTGGGAAAAATGAGAAGACTCTAAAAGCCCCAGAGAGAGAAAGAGAGATTAAAAACATGATATACAAAGACATAAGGATGGCAAAAATACAAGGTTTCTGATCTGCTAGAAATCAGTGAAATAATGCCTTCAAAATACTGAAAGAAAATGACTTGCAGCCTAAAATTTTCTATCTCTGTAACTATCAATCTAGTGGGAGACCATAGCAAAACATTTTCAATTGAGGCTGGGAGCAGTGATTCATGCCTGTAATCCCTGCACTTTGGGAGGCTGAGGCGGGAGGATTGCTTGAGTCCAGGAGTTCAAGACCAGCCTGGGCAACATAGTGAGACCTCGTCTCTGCCTCTAATGTAATCTAAACATTTGTACCCCTGTAATATGCAGAAATTTAAAAAAAAACAAAAAAGAAAGAAAGAAAGAATGAATGAATGAATGAATGAATAAATAAATAAATAAATGAAATAAAAAAATTAGCCAGGCAAAGTGATGTGTGCCTTAGTCCTAGCTACTCAGGAGGCTGAGGCAAGAGGATCACTTAAGCCTGGGAGTTGAGGTTGTAGTGAACTAAGATGGTGCAAATGCATTCCAGTCTGGGTGACATAGTGAGACCCTGTTTCAAAAAAAATTTTTTTTTTCAATTCAGTGTTAAATTTAAAAAAAGATACAATGTGACTTTTATGAATATATAAAATAAGTTAATGATTTTATTTTGCTCATTGATTTAAAACCAGTTCAAAGGATAATTTTAATATACATTTTTATAATAGTAAAATGTTGTTTGCATAATATGCAAAATTATTGTCCAATAGAGCATTAGGAGTTGATGTTTGGGATCATCTGTCTTCCAAGCAGAAATTAACTGTAGCTCTACCTACTAGACAAACTCATTTTCATTGCTATGGAAAAGACAATTTGAACAACTATTGGTTTTCTACACTTTGATTTCAACCACTACAAAATTATAAAATAATTTAGTCAATGGAAAGACTTTCAAGAGACTACACCCCTGTAGCTCAGGCAATCCCTGAAGGCTTTGCTAAACAAAGCTTTGCTCAGCAATCCACTAAAACA
>RJWJ010019328.1:0-30457 GCA_004363605.1 Indri indri | reverse complement strand
TGCAGAGAGCAGAGCAGGCCTGCCATGGGGGTCGGAAATGCCTCGAGAGAGCAAGGGGAGGAGGCTGGCCTGGGCGGTTCACGTGTCCGGGGTGGGGCTGGGGTGAGGTTTCCCCGTACTGGCCAACACCTCCCGTGATTGGTCTTTGAGTCTTCCGCCAGTACCAAAGGCTTTCTTGTCAGCTTGCCCAGGTGGGACAGCTGGGGAGCGGCAAGGGCCAGGCTTAAAAGCTGTGAATAGTGAAACCTCAAACGGTGGAGTCAGATTCTTTATTACGATGAGGGAAATAACAACTGTGGTGTTAGTATTAATAATACCTAATGTTTATTGAGTGTTTACGCAAGGCCAGGCTCTGTTCTAAGCACTTTATAGGGGTTTTTTTTTATACTTTTTTAATTGAGATAAAATTCATAAACAGAAAATGCACTCTTTTAAAGAGTAAAGTTGAGTGGTGCTTGGTATATTCCCAGTGTTGTGCAGCCATCACCACTATCTGATTCCAGAACATTTCCATCACTCCAGAGAGAAACCCAACACCTTTAAGCAGTCACTTGGCATTTCCCCCTCCTCCCATCCACCAGCAACCACTAATCTCCTTTCTGTCTCTACGGATTTGCCTATTTTGGACATTTTGTATAACAGAATCATGTAAATGTGGTCTTTTGTGTCTAGCTGCTCTCACTGGGTGTCATGTGTCCGGGGTCCATCCATGTTGTAGCATGAGTCAGTGCTTCACTCCTCGTAGCTGAACAGTATTCCATGGCATGGGTAGACCCCATGTGGCTTATCCATTCCTCACTCGACAGGCATTTGAGTGTTGGGCTATTATGGATAATGCTGCTGTGAATATTTGTGTACAGGTTTTTAGATGGGCACATGTTTGCTTTATTCTTCTCAACTCACGGAATTCTCACAAGAGCCTTAGGACATCAGTATTTCTATTATCCCCATTTTATAGATGAGGAAAATGGATTCCAGAGATATTAATACCTAGCCAGGCTTTGGGCTCCAGAGATCTTTCAAGTTGTCAGGGAAAACCAGAAACTAGGTTTTGGTAGGAAACCTTTGATTCGGGTGTGCTGGCTGGCGAACGGGCATGCAGGCTGTTTTGAGCCTCCCGTTGGCTAGCTCTGCCTTCGAGTCCGGGAAGGGGCAAGGCAGCATGCTTGGGACAGCCCGAGCGGAGTCCTGGCTTGGCTCCAGCATGCTGAGTGAGCCCAGGCAAGCAGCTCGAGCACTCTGTGCCTCGATGTCCCCCACTGGAAAAGTTAGAGATGATGCCCCGTACGCCTGTCTCCTAAGGCTGCTGGCTCCAAACGATGACAGGATGGAGGCAAAGCGTTTGGAAAACTGTAAAGGGACCTTCCCAGGCTGAGATAGGCAGTGTTAATCACGGAGGACAGAGGGCGAGGCAGGGAAAGGTCGGGGAGCGAGGAGAGAGCATGGAGGAGCGTGACGAGAGAGGGGCAGAGAGAGGGGCGTGAGCGAGCGCTTCGGGAGCCCTCCCTCCATGCGGCACCGTTCGGAGCTCTCCGCGTCGTAACCACGTGATGCCCCCAGCTGTGTTGTGAGAGAGGCACCCTTGTTACCATCTTACACCTGGGGCACAGAGAGGGAAGCCACTTGCCGAAGGGCACACAGCCTGCAAGTGGCAGAGCTGGGATTTGAACCCAGGCAGTCTGGCTGTTCCTAAGAAAGGGAGAGAGAGAAGGAATGACAGTGAGAAGGAATGATAGGCAGAGAACGATAGAAGGAGGAAAAACAGGGAGAGGAACAAAAACCAACAGCAAGAAAGAAGTGGAGGCAAGAGAGCAGGGGTGGGGAGAGAGGAGGAGGGGAGGGAAGGAAGACTCAAAGGGCCAGAAGCATCTGAAAGGAAGAAACCGCACTGTCCTCGCCAGAAGCCACAGTGGGAAGTACAGGAAGGGAAGTCTGGGCCTGGTGGCTTCGCCTTTTGTGACTTAGGTTGTTTGATAAAAATAACAAACCCCTTCCTGGCACCCAGCCTGCCCGAATCACGCATTCCTTCCGTGGATCCTTAGGCAGCAAGTGCCTCGTGGCAGGCCCCGGTGCCGGGGCAGACACAGCGAGGCTGGCGAAGGCCTTGCCGACCCTGCTCACACTTGGGGAGGCCGCGCAGTCGGGCGGTATCACCCAGGGCAAATCGCCCTTATCTTCTGCCAGTTTGCACCAGTCAGGAGGAGATAGTGGCATTTTGTGTCCTGTAGTTTAAAACAGTAACAGTAAAATAGCAACAGCAGCCAAATCTTTATTGTTACTATAGCAGTGGACGCTTTTATCCCACTCTGTGCCCTGCCAAGTTCTAAGCACTTTACCTCCGTTAACTCTGTCCGTCAAATACTGAATTACAACATCACACTCCTGGCCTCCCCGGAGCAGTGTGGGAGAGCCATCACCCATTGTCAGTCGCATACGTCCCTGCAGCTGCTCACCATGGCACGCCTGAGAAAGTTGCCCCGTGGAAAGGAGCTCAGGTTCAGGTCCAGGCCCTTGTGGATGGAGGTTTGGGGCTTGTGTTAGTTTCCTGGGGCAGCTGTGACAAATTACCACAAACTTCGTGGTTTAACACAACACCTAGATAATCTCTTACAGTCCCTGAGGTCAGAAGTCCAGAATCACTGCGTATACGGTCTAGGTGCTGGAAGCACTGGTTCCTTTGGAGGCTCTAAGGGAGAAGTCACTTGGAGTCCCCAGCGAGGACTGGGGAGGCGGGAAAACGTGGGGGACCCTGGGGCCCAACCGTGTGGGCAGGTCTCCTGCCTCTGCTGGCAGCTAGTTGTCTGACCTTGTTCAAATGGCATTATGACCTTATGCCTCAGTTTCCTCATCTGCAGAGTAGAGATTGTAACGCTGCCAACCTCACACAGCTGTTGTTGGGCGAGGTAAATGAATAGAACGATGCCTGGGAAAATAGCAAGTGCTGTATAAGCGCTTTCTGTGGTTGTTATGGTTATGATCGGTCCAGAAGAGCATTCTTGCTGCAAGTTCAATGTTGCCCTTCCTTTGGCAAGCAGAGCTCCCGCCTGCCGGCCTGCCTGCCTGCCATGCTCTGGTCTCCATTTTGGCACACAGAGATGCTCCATGTTGTGTGGAAGGGGTCGTTGTGTCAAGCAGGGGTCACCCCAGATCACAGAGTCTGCAGCCCTGGTCTCTGCTGGGGCCCTTGCCCCAGTCTGGCCTCCCTTAGTTCCTTCTGCAATGAAAATGGCCCAGACAGCTCTCCAGGCTGTTAGCGGGAGGGTCAGTTAGAAAAGTGGAAGAGAAAAACTCTTTACAATCTGCAAAGCAGTGCAGGAAAACTGTATTTAAATCACCAGCTTTTCCTGCCTGCTTCCGAGTGCCAGGCGTGTACGCGTTGTCGTCTGACCTCATGCCTACCCTGTGAGACAGGTACTGTTGTTACGCCCGGGTTCCTGTGAGGAGCGGGCTCTTGGCCATGATGTCCCAGCCAGCTCCGGGATACCCCTTGATGATCCCCCAAGGCCCCTCCCACAGCCAGAAAGGATCCTCTATCCCCGAGATCTGTGCCCTGCACACTCTTCCCTCTTCTGCTGGGCTCAGAGTGTCCCTGGCCTTCAATGTGTAGAACTGGGGCCCAGCCCTGTTCCAGCTGGAGCTTCTTAAGGGGCAAGGATGGCTTCTAGGGGACTTGGTCACTCCTCATCCCTTAGCTCAGCGTCTTAGGTGATACCAACCTTGATGATTAAGGGAGGGTGGGAATGGTGAGAGGGAAGGAGGGAGGGACACAGGAGTGAGTAGGGTGGGCAGGTAATGATGGTTCAGTTCATGGGCTTCAGATGAGCGAGACCTGGGCCAGGTCTGCTCTGCCACTTACCAGCTGTGGGGCCCTGGTGTTAATGGGGGTGTTTTAAAAAGCTGCCACATGTTGAGCAGTCCTGATGCACCAGGCTTTATGTTGGGCTGCGGGGCTGTGAGTGGGTTGATTAAGCCGTGCACATTAAGGGTGGTGCGGCTCTTGCTGCACACTTAGCCGGTACTGTATTATTCCTACTGGCCTGTCGAATGCTTGCAGCCCATCTCATGGTCGGCTTCATTACTCCTGTTTTATAGACGTGGAAATGGAGGCCCAGAGATGTTTTAGCACCTCACCCAAAGTCACACAGAGGAGCTGGGATTTGAACCCAGGTCAGCCCGGCATTTCTTGGCCTCTCTAAGCTTTAGCTCCCTCATTTTCTCATCTGTCAAATGAGGAGGATGCACGGAAGGCCCACACTTAGCACAGCGCTGGAGATGTGGGTTCCCGGAAGCGGGCTCTGGCGGGACAAGCACACGGGGTGTTTATAAGGAGCCTGTGGAGGGGAGGGGAGGAAGCGCGGGGGGCAGAGGGAGAGGTGGAGCCGCGATACAGCCCAGTGACAGCCTCAGCTGACCCTGCGGGGGTCTGGAGCAAGAATGGCCCTTCAGCATGGCTCCGCGTCGGGCCAGGATGGCTGGGCCTTTGTGTCTCTCTCGATCCATCATTGGATATGGGTCGCTGTTGGATGAAGCCACTCGGCACAGATGCACTTAACTCCCCCGCCACAAGTTGTGACAATTTGTGGGAATTGTCCACCAGGGAAGCTCATCAGAGGTTCAGTGTCCCCTCTGCCTAACAGGTATCCAAATCCCAGCCTCCCAGAAGGAAAGCAGGTGTTCAGCATAAACCACATCGCTTGCACAACGGTTCAGGCCCAGTGAGCCCCTCTCATCAGTCAGGGAATGCTGGAAGACCCCCTGAATCCTGGTTCCCAGACCTGACAGAGCAGTCCTGGGCCTGCTGTGGTAGCCCTTCCTGCACAGCTGGGTACTGACAGCGAGGAAAAGCGGGAGAAGAACCTCGCTCCTGGGAAGTTTGCGGACGATGACTCTGACCTTCCCTGCGGGTTATAACCTTGCCTGCTCGTTCTGTTCCTCCACAGCTGAGCCCACCTCCATCCTCGCCTGTGGGTCAGATCCCCAGAAACAAAAGTTCTCACTCAAATTGGTAAGTGGCCCTGAGGGGTGGGGGGCAGCGCCAAGAGAAGGGGCTGGGGCTTTGGCAAACACACCCTTGACTTCCGAGCCCCTCCTAGGTGGGAGAGTTCGGCCTGGGGGCCAGGGGCAGCCAGGGGGCAACCTCATCCCCTCTCAGAGCTCGGTTTCCTCATCTGTGGAATGGAGCCACTAATACCCGCATCGGGTGGCCACCTGCCCACCACTGCCTGCCTCTGCCTGTGGTCCGCAGCCTCATCGTCATCCCTGGGTGATTATGGGTGACTTTTATTTTCTTCTTTTCATTTATCCAAATTGTCTCATACCCCAGAAAACCCAGGACAGCCAGGTCGGGTGCCCTCTCTCAGCCCTAGACACAGGCCATATGACGGGTCAGAGTGTGGGCTCTGGGGCCAGGCTCACTGATGACAGGTAGCACCTGCTCTCGAGAGCCTGTCACGTGCCCAGCCCAGGCTGAGCCGTTCACGAGCACTGCTTTGTTGAATCCTCTCACCGGGGTAGCCACCATGCCCCATTTCACTCTTTCCAGAAGGGTTCGGGTGGGGCCTGGCGCAGTAAGCACCCCACCAGTCTGCGCTGTTCCTGTTACTATTACTGTTGTTTTTACCTTCCTCGCCAGGGAAGCAGCAGTGAAGCCTTGCCCTCTGCTCATCCACGTGGCCCAGTCAGCATTTCCTGAGGCTCAGAGCTGGGGGATGCTGGGCTGTGAGCCTGCCCCACGCCCAGCCCTGGACGAGCTCCCAGTCTGGTGTCTGGGAGACACCATGTCACAGTCCCATCAAGTAGAGGGACATGCTGCCAGGGAGGGAGCATGGGGCACAGGGCCGACCAGAGGACACTGAGAGCCTCCCCATCCTGGGCAGGCAGTTCCATTCTGATGTTTTTGAAAGGGCAAGTGCTTAGTGCCCAGAGCGCTCATCTGTTCATTTGTTCACCAAACCTTCCCTGCAGCTTCCTGTGAACTGAGTGCTGGGGACATCTGTAGAGATGTCAGACCTGATTCCTGCCCTTAAGGAGCTGCCCCGGTCGGGGAGTGGGGCACAGGCATGAATGTACCCCGTGGATTGATCAGGGCCCCAGAGGCTGTGCTCACGTCAGCTCGCAGTTACCTAGAGCTCACTGCGGCTTCACCTGCGTCACAGAGAGGACTCCAGGGCAACAGGAGGATGGGCCGGGGCTGGGAGCCAGGCTCACTAATGGCTAGTAGCACCTGCTGACAGAGAGCCTGTGTGACAAACCCTGGGCTGAGAGTTGCACAAACACTGTGAAGCCTGCGGGGTATTCTGTGAAGCTGCCGTGTTCTCATTTAACAGATGAGGAAATGGAGACTCGCTTGCCCAGGGGCACCCAGCGTACATGTTGCTTTGTTCACCGCTGTACCCACAATGCCCAGACGATACTCGGCACCTGGTGGAGGCTCTGTAGAAAGAATGAGTGAATGACAGAGCTGGGATTTGAACCTAGCTCTGTTTGGCCCGCACTCATGAGAACCCAGCTGCACTAGTTGTGTTTAATTAAAATATTTGGTTTGACTGTGATTTTTGAAAAGACCCAGTATTAATAATGATGAATGATGCCTTAAGCAAGATAATATTTTGTTGCTTTTTCACTTAAAAGTCTGGGGCAGTGGTCCAGGGCCGATATGATGGTTTCACAAACAAGGGCCCCTGTTTCCTTCTCTCCTGATGCTCCACCATCTTCAACGCACAACCTCCGTCTCTCGGGCTGAGATGCTTCAGCTCCCGCTGCCACCTCTGCGTTCTGGCCAACTGGGACAGGAGAAAGGAGGGAGAGCCTGTCCCAGCCGTTTAAGGGCATAACCTGGAAGTTGCCCACATTTCTGCTCACACCCCCTTGGCCAAGACTTGGTCATGTCATTCCTTACTGCAAAGGAGGCTGAGAAATGTAGTTTTTAGCTGAAGGCCACATTCTAGGGAAAACTTGTGGATCCTGTCATAAAAGGAAGAAAAGGAACCTGGGTACTGGGAGGGAGCTTGCGGTCTCTGGTATGTGTCCACGTGCAGCGCCCTAGGAATTTGGTTCTGATGTGGGTTGTCACTGGCACTACCCTGGGGTGACAAATGGCCAGTGGGGGTTGGGGCCCCTTGTCTAAGAGAGTTCAAGGTGACAGCCTTCCAGTCTTCGTGTCCCCTACCAGGATGCCAAGGATGGGCGCTTGTTCAACGAGCAGAACTTCTTCCAGCGGGCCGCCAAGCCTCTGCAAGGTATTCCACAGGGTACGCGGGCAAGGGGGAGAGAGTCTGGGGTGGCAGCGGGGTCACGACTCCCTGTAGGTGTGGGAACGGTGGGGAATGAAGGCCCAGGTTTGCACCCCATCTGTGCCCAGAGCCTCACACCCGTCACCCTTCAGGCCTCAGAGGAAAGACAGCATGTGCTGGGCCTGGTCTTACCAGCTCTCGAGAGTCAAGTATTAAATTTTCAGGAATACTATAAGCTGGTCGTTATATATAGCTGTTATTTAAAATTAAATTATATAAACTTACAATCAAATAAATTATATTCAAAACAAAGGTAATGATATTCAAAATCTCATCATGTCTTAATTATTTTTCTACATTTTCTATTATCTGTACTCTAGAGGTTATTTACATGTATTGCCCTGTATGGTGACGATACTGCGTAGTGGCATCTGGTGTGTGTCTCTCCCAGCTCACACTCAGTCACGTCACGTTGGTAGCTTGAAATTGGCCATGCGGTGTTTACACCACAGAGATTGCAAATGCGACCAGTCAGGACTTACTTCCTGGACAGCCAGCATTAAACTTGGCCTCAGCACACGTTGGTTCTTTTCCACCCCGCTGAGATCTGGAACAGAGACAGAGGCACATTCTGGCCGCGTCATGGCCAGGTTAGACAGTCATTGATCTCATCAGCTATACGTGTGAATTTAGAAGTTACTCTGTCATTCTTAGCCTTCCCACCTACTCTAGTTTTTAAATGCTTCCTCAGAAGTCACCTGCAGACATGGATCAGTGACATTGTCATAACCCCTGTCCCACTGTCACCTACCCACAAAGATGTCATCTACAAGGAGACCCAGGGTCTGGTCTGGGCACTCTTTGCTTGTGGTCTGAGAATGAGCTGTTGTTGCCGTGGGCCTGGGGCCGGGTGGGCTCTAATCCCAAGCCCCTGCCTCCTACAGTGAGCAAGTGGAAGAAGCTGTACTCCACCCCGCTGCTGGCCATCCCCACCTGCATCGGCTTTGGTGTTCACCAGGACAAGTACAGGTGAGCCGCCTCACTGGCTGTCCCCCTCACTGGCCCCTTTCTTTCTCTCCTTTCCTGTGCCTGGTCATGGCTGGGAGCTGGAGCCATTGGCCAGTTAGTTGCTTCCTTCCTTCCCCCATTTATGAGCCAAGCTGGTACCAAACCAATCGGAGCCCTTAATCTCATCTGGGACCAGGACCTTGCAACCCCTCCGCCACCCTCCATCCCTGGTGGACTGTTTCCCTCCCCTGTTCATCTCCCACCTCCTGCAATGCTTATGTCTTCAGGTTCTTGGTGTTCCCCAGCCTGGGGAGGAGCCTTCAGTCAGCCCTGGATGACAACCCGAAGCACGTGATGTCAGAGAGGTCTGTGCTCCAGGTGGCCTGCCGGCTGGTATGTACCTGGAAGCTGCTCAGCTCCCACATGCTGGAGGGCGCGTCAGATCCTAGTTCATCAGGCTGTTTATTCGTTGACATCCAGCCCCCACGTAACCCCGCTGAACACTGGGGGCTGGACGCTAACTGACACAGGCAGACGGTTAGAACCGGGTGATGAGCACTGCCATGAAGGGCTCTCGGGGGGGCTGTGGGCATGGAGGAAGGGGCCCCAGCCTCAGACCGAAGGCTTAGATTGTGCTTCCTGGTAGAGGTTGTTTCTAAGCCAACACTCGCAAGACCAGTGGGAAATAGCAAGGTGCTGGGTGGAGCAGGAGTGGGAATACATGAGAAAAGAATATTCCAGGCCAAGGATACAGCTGAGACAAAGGCTTGTAAGGGAGAGAGCACATAACACATTTGTTCAGAATATTCATTTAGTCATTCATCCTCTCAGGAGGTACCTACCCGGTGCCTGCTGAGTGCCGCACTGTCCCGGGGGCTGGGGTAGAGCAGGGAGCAGCACAGACGTGGTGTTTGCGTCTCGGAGCTCACGGTCTAGTGGGAGAGGGCACTGTGGAATAAACAGTTGCACAGATTGTGGCAAGTACTCTGAATAGAAATGTCCCCCTGCTGTGATGGAGAATAAGAGCACCCGGTGTAGGTTGCTGGAGGGATAGATGTGCCATGGGAGTGCCATGTTAGGGGAGTCTTGGAGTCTTCATGTTCAGAGTGTCTGCTGCATGGTGTGGGGGTGGGGAGGTCGGCATTGCCCAGCTCACACAGGGCCTCATACACCAGGCCAAGGGGCTGGGACCCTGTGCTGAGGGTGCTGGGAGCCATAGGAAGATTGAGAGAAGAGGAGGGACAGGTCAGCTCTGGGGCAGGAAGACCCTCAGGGGCCATGTGGGGATGGACTGGAGGGGAGAGACTGTAGGCTGAGTGAGGGTCCTCATGGGAGAGGACGAGGCCTGAGGACGGTCCCAGGCCATGAGGATGGAGAGTTTGTAGAAGTAGAACAAGCAGAACTTGGCAGACAGTTCAGCCCAGGGGCCAAGGAGGGGCCTGGGGCTATACTCAGGATGTGGCTCACACCAGGCAGTTTAGTACAGGAGTCTGGCACTCAGTAGAAAAAAATGGAGCTGGAAATAAAGATATAAATTGCTTAACTAAATTTATTTCCGCTCTCTAGGAGAGATGAGAAGAACTCTTTGATGTACGTGGGTGCTAGGTCATTTTTGCAGAGGGTCACTCTTCCTCTCCTGAGTTTGCGGTCAGCTAAGAGAGAGAGAGAGGAGGTAGATGGAAAGCCACGTGTGAGCTTGACTGCCACATCCTCTGAGAGCCTCATTAGAGATGTGCTTAGGTGTGATGTCACAGAGGGCCTCCTAATGCAGCA
This sequence comes from Indri indri, assembly GCA_004363605.1. Classification (NCBI taxonomy): domain Eukaryota; kingdom Metazoa; phylum Chordata; class Mammalia; order Primates; family Indriidae; genus Indri; species Indri indri. The sequence goes on along the minus strand of RJWJ010019328.1, from coordinate 20,444 downwards.
CTCAGAATTAGGCTTAATTCCCCAGTCACAGACAGTGCCAGACAACCCCAGGCCTGGCAACGGGGTTTCCCTCACCCAGCTTTTCATCACTGCCTCTTCATGTTAATCATGCTGCCGATGGAGACGCTTGCTTGCTTCTTCCCCTAGCTGGATGCCCTGGAGTTCCTCCATGAGAACGAGTACGTTCATGGAAATGTGACAGCCAAGAATATCTTTGTGAATCCACAGGATCTGAGTCAGGTAAGAGCCAGATCCTGCCCACTGTGGAAGGTTTCTGAGCTCAGGTTCCATCTGACTCTAAACCTCTACTTACTTCACAGTGCTTATTGCAGATGAAGGATTGCTGTCCGTCATATATAAAGAGTTCCTTTGACTAAATAAGAAAAGATAAAGAACTTAATAGAAAAATTGGCAAAGGATAGGAAAAGCAGTTCGTAGAAAAAGAAATCCACAGGTTAAATATATGAAAAGATAACTCAACTTCCCTAATAATCATAGAAATGCAGTTAAAATAAAATACTATTTTTTATCCTTTGAATGAGCAGAATTAGGAAAAATGATAATATCTATTGCTTGTAAAGATGTAAGAAAGTAGGAATTCTTCATACACTGTTGGAAGTGTGAATTGGGCAACCTTTTTGGAGGGTAATTTGGAGATAACAATCACAATTTTAAATGCATCTGGTTTTTTTTTTTTTTTTTTTTTTTTTTGAGACAGAGTCTCACTCTCTTGCCTGGGGTGAGTGCCGTGGCGTCAGCCTAGCTCACAGCAACCTCAAACTCCTGGGCTCGAGCAGTCCTACTGTCTCAGCCTCCCGAGTAGCTGGGACTACAGGCATGCGCCACCATACCCGGCTAATTTTTTCTGTATATATTTTTAGCTGTCCAATTAATTTCTTTCAATTTTTGGTAGAGACGGGGTCTTGCTCTTGCTCAGGCTGGTCTCGAACTCCTGAGCTCAGAACGATCCGCCCGCCTCGGCCTCCCAGAGTGCTAGGATTACAGGCGTGAGCCACCGCGCCCGGCCTGCATCTGTTTTTTGAATCATCAGTTCCTCTTTTAGGAATGTATCCTACCCATATATTCATGGGGCTGTTCAAAGATATATGTACAAGATATTTCTGATAATATTGATTGTAATAGTTAAATGGGAAACACCTTAAATATATAGTCCCAGTAGGATACTGATTAAATAGTATTTTAATTAAAGAGTAATTTTCAATTACTCTTTCAGTTGCAGATTACAGAAACCCAACTTAACATGGCTTAAGCAAAAATACAAAAGGAGGGGTGTGCAAATTTATTAGTCCCTGGAATGGAAAAATTCAGGACTTTACTGTGTTCAGGCATGACTGGATCTAGAAACTCAATCCCAGTCACTGGGAAGCTGACTCTTTCATCTCTGTGCTCTTCTTGCTTCTGTGTTACTCATTGTCAGGCAGACTCTTCCCTCATGGTGACAAAATTGCCACCAGAAAGTCAGGCTTAAATCCCCAAAGCTCAGCAACCCCATTAGAAACAGATCAGGTGAACCCCACCTGGACTGCATGGGCCGAGAGTTGGGGAGGGACAGTCTCAGAGGAAAATGCCAGAACTGTGTATTAGTTGGGGTTCTTCGGAGAAACAAAACCAACGGGGGTGTGTATGTGTGGCCAGCAGGCTCAAGACCCAAAAGACGTGATGTTTCCATTCAGGAAAGGCAGGAAAAGACCAATGTCCTAGCTCGGTAAGCAGTCAGGCAGGAGGAGTTCCCCCCTCCTCAGCTTCTCCTTCTATTCATGTCTTCAGTTGGTTGGATGAGGCCCACCCACGTTAAGAGGAGCAATCTGCCTTACTCAGTCTGCCAATACAGTTGTTAATCTCATCCAGAAAACTCTTGTAGATACACCCAGAAAAGGAGTTGGCCAAATGTCTGGGCACCCCACAGCCCAGTCAAGTTGCCACATAAAATCAACCATCACTAACTACTAGACGAAGGGGGGATATGGGTCTTGCACAGACATAACTGAGACTTGTCCCCCAGCCACATGGTAGAATAAGATGTAGCCATTAAAAAGATGTGGTTGACTTTGTGTATCTGACACAAGCAACTTTACTTTTTGTTTTAAACTCGGTGTCTCAGTCTGTTTTGTGTGGCTATAACGAACATCTAAGGCTGGGTAATTTATAAAGAAAAAAAGATTTATTTGGCTCATGACTGTGATGGCTGCAAAGTTCAAGATCGGGCGTCTGGCGAGGGCGCTGGGCTGCGTCCATGTGAAGGGGGAGCCGGCATGTGCAGACATTGCATGGTGGGGAGGGGTGGGGTCTTTGCAATAGTCAGCTCTCCTGGGAACGAACAGAGCGAGAACTCACTCACCCTTGAGGGAGGGCATGCATCTGCTCGTCAGGCACTCGCCCTGCGATCCAGACACAGCTCATTAGGCCCCACCTCCAATGGTGAGAACCAGATTTCAACATGAGGCGTGAGGGAGTCAAACATCCAAACCAAAGCACTCAGTTAAACCTCATGACAACCCTTTGAGGTGAGGACTATTATTTTTATCATTTTACAAATGGAGAAGTCAAAGGACAGAGAACTTCCATGACTTGCCCAAGGTTGGATGGCCACCAAAAGGCTGAACTGGCATTTGAACCCCGGCCATCTGGCTCCAGAGGTAATGCCCAAACCACTATTAAAGTGCAAAAAGCTGGGTGCCCAACAGGAGCTACAGCGTGATGTCTCCGTGCAAAACGAGCCCCTTCCCCGTCCACATATGTTTACCTGGGTGTTTAAAGAAAACGATTTAGAATGATGCATAAGAAATTATGACTGATGGTTACCTCTGGGCAGTTACTTCTGGGTTTGGGAGACTGGGGAGAAATGTGGGTGACTGGTTTGGGTCCTTTTCACACCATTCCATAGTGTTTGGCATTTTTACTATGAGCATGGCTTAGTTTTATAAGTTAAAAATATCATCTGTAGTGGATGGGTTGTTTCAAATTGCACCCACGATTGAAATCTCTGACTGCAGTCTATACGTCTAACCTGCAATCTGTATGGCTTTTTCCACGTCCACAGGTGACCCTGGCAGGCTACGGCTTCACCTTCCGCTATTGCCCGAGTGGCAAACATGTGGCCTACATGGAAGGCAGCAGGAGCCCACACGAGGGGGATCTTGAGTTCATTAGCATGGACCTGCACAAGGGATGCGGTATGCGGCCGGAGGAGGGGTTCAGTGCAGGGAGACAAGCTTCTCATACAAGGGCAGCTCTAGGGGTTCCCAACCACAGACAGCAGGCGCCAGACACAGAAGAGGGGCTAAGGGTGCCGTGCTAAGGAATTGGGAACGTGAACGGCCTCCTGGCCACTGAGGGGGCTGTGGGGCAGCAGTTCAGCACCAAGGACAGCGAGAAGGCGGGGCCCTGGGTTCCAGAGGTCAGGATTCGGGGTCTGGTGTAAACTTGGGAGATGAGAGTTGCCTAAGCATGATCCAGGAGGGGCTGCTGAGGAGGTGGTTGTCTGAACATCCAGAACGTGGGGGCACGGACATGGGGGTGCGGGATCTGGGGAGTTATCAGCCTAAGCCCTAGGAAAGGGTACAAAGTGGGGAGAGGTCCCAGGGCAGATCCCTTGAGCCCCTCTTTCTCAAATCCCTTTGTATCATGGCCATCCATGTGCCTGCCCACGGCCACCCACCAGGCTGAGCTCCCCCAGGCCAGGGAGGGCACCTCTGCCCCTAGCATCCAGGGACAGAAGGTCAGCACAGTCAGCAACTCAGGGTGTACTGAACGCTTGCACAGGGTTGTCTAAATTGTGTGATTTAGGAGATGCGAGGAAAGTAAAGCCTCATGGTCTCCTCCACCTCCCCCGCTGAGGCTGTGTTTGATTCCCATCCTTCTGGGCCCCCCGTGTCCTGTTCTGTCTCCTTTGTGGCTCAGGTAATCCTGCACTGTAACCATCTCTCCCCGAGACTGGCAAGGGCTGGGACCCAACCCCACTCTTGTCTGGGTTTTCAGAACACGCGATAGGGTCTGGCACACGGGCGCGGAGGAGTCGCTGAATGGGCGCGTGAATGAGAGGTGCCGCGGGGGTGTGCTAGGGAAAGAGCAGGTGAGGGGCTGGCTGAGTGAGTGAAGAGTGAGAAAGAGAGAGAGAGAAAGCGAATGGAAATTGAACGGGCGGGACAGCCCATGTGGCTGGGTGGCTGTGGGCACCAGTGCATGGTTGAGTCAGCAAGAGAGAGGAAAGGAAAGGGGCGGGCCTGCCAGTGAGCGGAGCATCTAGACTGAGCCGCCACCTCTTCCTCTCCCTCCCAGGGCCCTCCCGCCGCAGTGACCTCCAGACCCTGGGATACTGCATGCTGAAGTGGCTCTGTGGGTTTCTGCCGTGGACAAACTGCCTTCCCAGCACCGAGGATATCATGAAGCAGAAGCAGAAGTGAGTCTGGGGGTCAGCGGAGCCCAGCGCTGGCCCGGCACCCCTGCAGGCGGGGCAGGAGCCCAGGACCCAACAGGGAGCAGGAAGGAAGGGGAGGTAGCATTCGAGAAAGCCAGAGGCCTCTCGATTCTCAGGCACGTGCTCCGCTGTCCATTGCAGCGGGCAAGAGCACGGGCTCTGGAGCCACCACCGTGGGTGTTGGGTGAGCAGCTTAACCTCCACCGGCCACAGTATCCTCCTCTGTGAGATGGTGTCCCATTAGCACCCACCTCCCAGGGCTCTGGAAGGCTTTGGGGGTGTCAAGTATTCACACTACTGAGCATGCGGCCTGGCCCACAGAAAGTGCTCGTTGTGTGCAGGTTGCCATGACACATCCATTTATTCACAAACATGTAAGCGACCTGAGCAGGTTAGGCCCGGGCCCTGCCTCCGCATCTGGCACCACCAGCCACCGAGTGTCCATGCCACCAGCATCAATGCCCTTGCCTCTGCGTGTGAAACCACTAGGTCTTGCCAGTTGTGTTTTACTGCTCAGCACCAAGCACAGTGGGCAGGGGACACATGGGGAAGTTCTGGGGTGGTGTTCAGCACCAAGGACAGTGGGCCGTTGAGTACAAAGGGAAGTACAGCGGGTGCGGGTTCAGCACCAAGGACAGCAGGCAGCTGGCTACAGGGAAGCCCCGCAGGTTCAGAGGTTGGGATTCAGCATGTAGCGTGGACTCGAGGGTCTGCTGAAGAGGCATCCAGGAGGGGTTGCCTGCGAGGCAGTTGGCTGTCCATGTCTGGACTGGAGGACTGAAGTCTAAATGGACCTCAGACCTCAGGGATATCTCAGGAGTTGTCAGCTAAAGCCCCGGGAGAGGATGAGATTATCTGGGAAGAGGTATGGAGGGGGAAGAGGGAACTTTCCAGTGAACAGCACTGAGTCCATCATACCTCCCAGTTTTTAGCTTGCCATGTCGCTTGTTCATGCCGAGCCTTCCTTATTTTATTCTGCCCCCTTTATATCTCCCGCCTTCCTTCTCTCAGTCATGGACAGCCACTAAGACACACTTAATGTATATTCTACTGATATGTTCACTTAGATGTATTTGTATCCTTAAAATTGCATGGTGTTGCTGTGTGTGATCTGTATAAATGATGCTCTGCTCTGTATCTTACCTGTTTCTGGCTCTTTTCAACTTCAACCACATCTCTGCACGTGCGTTGAGTTCGCTGTTTCTGACTCCTACCTCTACATCGGTTTTGTATAGACATGGGTGTCTTCGAACAATACCTGGTGGTACCGTGTGTGTTTAATTTGCATAAATGGTACTATGCTCTAAATCCCATTCTGTTTCTTGCTTTCATTCAGTGCCGTGTTTTTAAACTTTAGCTACATTGCTGTTTCACTGTCTCTGAGTACTTCTCCTAAATTTGTTTAGATGTATCTATGTCCTTGAAAACTGTGTGATGTTGGGTATGTGTTCCATTGGCACAAATGGTACCGTGCCCTGTATTCCATCCTCCTCCAGGTTTCAACTTAATTGTCACTCTCCCAGGGAGCCCTTCCTCAGCCCACTACGTCAGATCTCCTGCTTGTACCTGCTCAGAGGAAAGGATGGGTCCGCACCGTGTTGGCCTGCCTATAGTGACCTTGTCTGTATTGGGCACTGCACCCAGTACTTCCGGTGTCATCCTCAGAACACCTGAGCTGAGTGCTCTTATGGTCTGATGCACAGAGGGCTTAGGTAGTCAGCCCAGGTCACACAGCTGCTGAGTAGAGGCGCTTGGGCTCAAACCCAGGCCGCTCAACTCCAAAGACAGCCCCTCTCACCTCAATGCCTTTTCCCAAGCACGGGAGCCTTATCACGGGCAGATTGGTGGTGCCTGGATACAGCCTGCCTTCACTCAACAAACGCTTACTGAGCGCCTGCTGTGTGCCAGGCTCTGTTCTAGTCCCTGGGGACACAGGAGTAGACAAGGCAAAAATCTCTGTCCTCGGGGAGCTCACACCCTGGTGGGGGAGACAGTAAGGAGCTACAGGCTGAACACGCAGCATGCCAGAGATCAGACCGATGGGGGCCATGGAGCCGACCCCTGGGTGTCCACCAGTGAGACCGTCACAGTGCGGGTGTGCACCACGCTTTTAGGTTTGATGTCCAGGGAAAGTCTCTGGCAACAATGACAGGTGAATTGCCCCCATGGGGCGATGCGGCTTTAAATAGTGGCAAGGAAGAGGTCTCAGCATAGCCCTGACATGCTCCGAACATCTCTTCATAGAGAGACAGAGAGAGGCCTTCCAGCTCTCAGGCCTCCACAGGCAACCTCTGTGTTGGAAGCCAGCCTCGCGGAACCCACTAGAACACAAGTCCACTACCCTATTTTCTTGGAACTTTTTTTACACTTATTTTCAAGTCATGACAGGTGGTGCAGGTGTTCTGCTGTCAAAATGAAGCCCGGTGAAAACAGTCACAGCACTAGTAGCACAGGTAGGGTTAACACACAACCTGAGGCTAAAGCAGTTTGTGAAGCGCCCCTTTACCCCCTCTGTTGGGTTAGTTAGGGACAGTCCGGGCTGCTTTCCCAAGGAGACCCCAAACCACTGCAGCTTAAATGAAGGAGCGGTTCACTCCTCTCCCACGAGCAGTCCCAAGGCAGGACAGCAAGGGCAGCACACACGTCCTTCTCTGGGTCCATCCTTCTGTGCTCTGTCTCCCAGCAACAGACAGCACGAATCGTAGGTGCTCAAGAAATAGTTGTGGAACGAAAGAATGACTAGGAAGTGAATGCGTGAGCGAGCCTCGGCTTCCGTGTGGGCACGGAGGTGAGGCAGATGCAGCCCCAGTGCGGGGGGTTCCCAGGCTGGGAGGAGACAGCCGGGAAGCAGGTGCTGCCCATGAGGGCGGAGGCAGCCTGGGGCATTGTGGGAGCTGAGGGGAGGCACGTGACCCTGCAGCCGGCTGCTGGAAGCCTTTGCCCAGGGGATGGCTGACCCCAGGCTGTAGAGAGCACAAGAGCCTCCCAGGCAGGCACGGGAGAGGCGAGATTTCTAGGCAGACAGGACAGCACACGATTGCACTGTCCATTCATTCATTCATTCATTCACTCAGCCCCTGCTTCCTGAGGGCATCCACGTGTCAGTCCTGGTGCCGGAGACCCAGAGGAGAGTCAGCCGGTACCTCCTGCTCTCCGCTCCCGGCAGGGAGACCAGCCCCTGAGGCTCCTCTGGGTCGAATCTTCCAGCTCCCCTCGCTCCTAAGAGCAGTTACATCACCCTTTTCACATCTCTCCCACCTAAAGGGACTTTGGATGACTCACAAAAGGGGGTCTGCACTGCCAGCGTGGGTGGCGCAGGGTAAATAAATTAAGTCATGATAATAATTTTAATACCAATGGTATCCGCACGGATAACAGTAATTCCAGAGCCCGGGCTCCTGACCATGCCGTAGAGTGCCGGGCACACGGAAGTGCTCCAGGCAGAGTTGGTGGTGTTGATACTGTACCCTAGAGGCCCTGCCCCGCCCCCCGCCCGGCCTCTGTTGGCGACTGGAGGCCATAACCAAAAGGACCAGGAGGGGGCGATGTTGCTACGTGCACGTTTCCTGCCACCGTGACGCGTCCTCAGCCAGGATGTTGTACTGGTGTGCGTGGCCTTTTTCTATTCAGGTATTTAATCATTTTTTTGTACATTCCAGTTCATGAAGAAGGAAGGAATAAAAGAGGAGAGGCAGTTTGCATTCCCAAGGCTTTCTGGCGTGCAAGGCCTCTTGCCGGGCAAAGCACGTATATGAGTCCAATTTGTGACTGGCTGGTCGGGGAGATCCCATGGACAGACGGCGATGGTGGCAGAATTGCTCGTGCAGCCTCTTGATGGCACAACTCTTGTACCATCACTTGCTCACTCATTTACTGGCCACACACAGCCTGAGGTCGCTGGGAGGAGAGAGGGTCTGAACTGTCCCTTCCCATACACACGGTGGCTGTAGGGCGTCAGCAGATCTATCCACGGGTACGCAGGTACCCGGGAGGAATTGATTTCCCCGGCCCGGAGGGGTTGGGGAAGGCTTCCCTGGAGACCAAGCCCTTGAGCTGCGTCTTGAAGGGAGAACAGCCACGTGCCGGGGCTGTTAGAGGGCGGGGTGAGGAAGGCCGCCCCCGCAGCGGGAGCAGCGTGTGCAGAGGTGGGAGGACGTGAGTAGACGAGTGGCCTGCTGGGGACTAGGGGTAGTTTGGTGTGGCTGGAGCATGACATGGGAGGAGGGAGTAGGGGAGACGAAGCCAGAGGGTGGCCAGGTGGCCGTGCGTGTCGTCTTTACCCTCAAGGCACTGGGAGCCGGGAGCAGCAGGGGCAGCTCTGGGTGTAGAAAGACCCTCTGGGGCCCTATGGGAGTGCACGGGAGGCCGGGGAGGAGGGTGGGAGAGAGGATGAGGTCCGAGCTGGGCCCAGAGCCGTGGCACGGGGGGAGATGGGTAGAGAGAGTTGGGGAGCAGGAGGGTGGGGCTGGGGGAGACTGGGGGACAGTGAAGGCAAGGATGGCACCCAGTGACTGGGTGGGTGGTGAGAGCCAGCCTGGTGGGCCAGGCCAGAGAAGAAATGATGTGGCTGGGGCTCAGGATGGAGCAGAGGCAGCGGCCAAAGTCCCATTTCCTGAGCGGTCCGAGAGGGATGTGTGTGTGTGTATTATATGTGTGTGTATATATGTACATGTGTGTATATGTTTATGTGTGTACATGTGTGTATGTGTGTGTGTATATGTACGTGTGTATGTGTGTATATATGTACGTGCATGTGCGTGTATATACATATATGTGTATGTACGTGTGTTCGTGTATACAGTTGATCCTCATTATTCACAGATTCCATATTTGTGAATTCTCCTTCTCCCTGAAAGCATTTGCAATCCCAAAATCAATTCTCGCGGTGCTTTTGTGGTCATTTGCAGACACACACAGAGTACAGACAGATTGGAGTCACCCGACGCACCAGTTCCCAGCTGAGGGTGGAACCAGGCAGCATTCTGCCTCCTCTTTCAGCGGTCATACTATAAACAAGTGTCCTTTTCACTGTCTAGCTAACGCTACACTTTCCCGTTTTTATGCTTCTCCTCGGTGCTGTGCTGTTTCAAATGGCTGCCTGGCGCAGTGCCGTCTGATGTTCCTGGGCACAAGGAGGCTGATAACATGTTGTTAGATCAGCTTTGTTGGGGCCTGAGTTACAGTGCTGTTGGCCGTGAACCCTTACCGTTTCATGCTGCCTCAGCATCCATTGGAATATTAGCAGGACTTTCTCATACCAGGGGAAGGGCTTAGTCACCATTGACAGTTTCGAGTTCCACATCTCCCAGTTCCTCATTGTGGTTGATCCAGATAGCTGCCTTATACCATTGCCTCCTGGTGACCCCCTCCCTATGGGACAGCTCGATGCAGCCTGCCTGACAGCCCTGCTGGTCCCCGCTCCCCACATGGACCATGCAGATAGGCCTCAGTGACCACCTCTCAGGCACAGCATGACCCGGCCCTCAAGCCTGTAAGCCAGCGTGCTTTAAACCTGCCAACTAAACTCCCTCTGGACCCCAATAAAGGCGTTGGCCCATGGGTGTGTGTGTGGGGGGGTGTGGTTTCTGGGTGTGCTGTGTACCCCCCAGGACCTGTAAGTAATAAAATCTTTATTTCCATCTCGTGTCTCCCCTAATCATTGAAGGGGCCCTCTCCATCTTAAAGATCCTAAATTAAAACAGAGTTCAGTACTAATGAATTAACAATATTTATTAAATAAGACGTCTTTCACCAGAAGCACACCTGAAACAAGGTTATGTATTGATCGGCTGATGAAATGTTGTGAGCAGAGGCTCACAGCAACCTAATGCTGTGTTTCCCCTGGGAGCGCCGGTTCTGGATTGGCTAATTCAGCGTTCACAGCGACTCTGCCGAACTAATGCCTGTGAATAACAAGGATCGACTGTATATATATTAGGCATTCTCTTTTAAAAGGTTGTTCTCCTTTCCCTAAAAGACCTTTCACGTGTCTTTCTGTCCCTTCAGGTTTCTTGACAACCCAGAGGCCCTGGTGGGACTGTGCGGTCACTGGATCAGGCCCTCAGGTACGTCCTGAAGGGAGCGGGAACAGGAGGGGGCCTGGGCGGGAACAGGTGGCTCAGGGTTGCCTCTCTTTACACTGAGTTGTTTTCTTTCCTTGAATTTTCCAAATTGCATTTGTAATAAGCACCCATTGTAGAAAAACACAAATCTTCAAAAAAAAGATCCTGTCTCTAAACAATAGCAACAATAACAAAAAAACCCACAGACATATAATATTTTAATGGAATCGTATTATGCATGTCCATGATATGGATATGCAACTTAATATCCAACTTTTTTTTAATTTGAGAAGTAATCCTGGGGCCGGGCATGGTGGCTCACGCCTGTAATCCTAGCACTCTGGGAGGCCAAGGCGGAAGGATCATTTGAGCTCAGGAGTTCGAGACCAGCCTGAGCAAGAGCAAGACCCCGTTTCTACTAAAAAAATAGAAAGAAATTAGCTGGACAACTAAAAATATATGTAGAAAAAATTAGCCGGGCATGGTGGCACACGCCTGTAGTCCCAGCTACTCGGGAGGTTGGGCAGTAGGATTGCTTGAGCCCAGGAGTTTGAGGTTGCTGTGAGCTAGGCTGACTCCACGGCACTCTAGCCCAGGCAACAGAGTGAGACTGTCTCAAAAAAAAAAAAAAAAGAAGTAATCTTGATTTGTGCTTAAAAAAAAAAACAATAAAAATGAAGTAATCTTGGAGATTTTCTATGTTTGTACATGTAGAATTTTGTCAGTTTTTAAAAATTGTCATAAAATACAAATAATGTCTATTTTTTAAAATGTGATTATGGTTCATTAGTCAGTCATGAAATCAATTTAACTGGTCAAGAACAAGATTTTTAAAAATCAAAAAGGACCAAAAAAAATGAGTGCCCTGCAGGAGTTAAGGAAATGTTTGTTAGCAGTGGTTTCAATGATGCATGTTTATATTTATTTCTATGTATGTATGTGGGTACCAAGTCATAATGTAAAATGTGTTTCTAACATTGGTCTCAGTTTGAAAATGTTTGAAAAACACTGGTGTATCTGTGGGTACGACAAGCCATTGTATAAATATACTGTAATTCATTTAACCAGTTCCTCGTGGAAAAACATTTAGATTGTCTCCAACTTTTTGGTGGTATAAACACTTTCCTCCTTTTTTCCTTTATTGGGTTTTGGTTTAAATGCCACCATAATATTTGCTTATAAAATAATTTAAATCAAACTGAAATGTGTAATGTAAAAAGTGAAAGTTCCTGTCCATTCCTGGCCCCTTCCCCCATCATACTTTCAAAAGTAGTCTCTGCTAACGTTAACAGTATGGCGAGTGTGCATGTAAGTTATCCACTGCTTCACGACAAACCCCCCAAAATCATAGTGGCCTAAAATGATCTGAGCAGACATTTCTCAAAAGAAGACATACAAATGGCCAACAAATAAATGAAAAAGGTTCAACATCACTAATCATCAGAGAATGCAAATCAAAACCACAGTGAGGTATCATCTCACTCCAGGTAGGTAGGCTATTACTAGAAAGACAAGAACTAGCAAAAAGGAACTCTTATGTGCTGCTGGAGGGAAGGTAAACTAGTACAGCCACTATGGGAAACAGTATGGAGGTTCCTCAAAAAGCCACGAGTAGAACTACCATATGATCCAGCAATCCCACTACTGGGCTTTTAGCCAAAGAAAAGAAAATTAGTATATAGAAGAGCTATCGACACCCCCATGTTTATTGCAGCACTGATCACAACAGCTAAGATACGGAATCAACCATAGTGTCCGGCGGCAGATGAATGGATAAGGGAATGCGGTGTGTATGTGCATGATGGAATACTGTTCAGCCGAAGGAAAGAATGAAATCCTGTCATTAGTGGCAACATGGATGGAACTGGAGGACATTATGTTTCGTGAAATAAGCCAGGAATGGAAATTTAAACACCACATGTTCTCATATGCAGAAGCTAAAAAAAAGTTGATCGCGTAGAAGTGAAAAATAGAACAGAGGTTACTATAGGGTGGGAAGGGTAGGGAGGGATTTCTTAAAGGATATAAAATTACAGCTAGATAGGAAGAGTAAGTTCTCGTGTTCTATAGCACTGTAGGATGACTACAGTTAATATATATTTTCAAATGGCTAAAAGGAGGATATTCAATGTTCCTAACACAAAGAAATGTTAAGTGTTTGAGATGGTGGATATGCTAATTACCCTGATCTGATGACTATACAATTGCATGTATTGAAACATCACTATGTACCCCATAAATACGTACAATTATTATGTGTCAATTAGAAAAACATAATGGCCTAAAACAACCCCCATTTTATTCATTTATAATTCTTTGGGATAGCAATTTGGACTGGGTTCAGCCAGGCAGTTCTTCTGCTGATCTTATCAGGGGACAGTCGTGCCAATGCAGCCATCTGGTGGCTCTGCTAGAGCTGGAGGGTTCAAGTGGCTCCTCGCTCTCCCGTGTGGGATGGGTGCTGGCATGCCACCGGCAGGTCTAGGAGGCCTCAGCTGGGATGACTCATCTCTGCTCCACCAGGTCACGCATCCTCCAGTAGGGTAGACAGGGCTGCTTCACGTGGTCGTCTCAGGACGGCTTTCCCAGAAGGCAAGAGTGGGAGCTGCACACTATAGGACATACCTCTGCCACATTCTCTGGATCAAAACAAGCCACAGGGCCAGCCCAGACTCAAGAGGTGGGGAAATAGACTCCACCCCGGGATGGGGAAATGCTTTGTGAGGGGTGGTCTCAGTGACACAAAGTCACATTGCAAAGCGTTGTTCATACAGGTATGAGAGGAGCTGTCACCACCAACTCCGCAAACAGCCTCCACAATCTGCTGCGGGCACTTTTTCTACAGATAGAGCAAATGTAAATATGCACACATATTTTGTTTTTTATAAAACTATTTTTGTTTTTAAGAACAAAAATGGGCTCCCCCTACATACGTCTTGTTCAACCTCTTCTTGCTTTTTTCACTTAACCCTGAGGCTACTCTTCCGAGTCCTTCCTTATACATAAATCCACCGCAGCTGGTTTTTTTGACAGCTGCGCAATACTCACGGTTTGGCTACAGCATAATTCATAAAGCCAATCCCTGTTACTGGATATTCAGATTGTTTTTGTTGGGGAGGCGTTACTGCTGCTGTCGTTTGCAACACCCCTTCTGAAGAGCTTCTCTGTTGCTCTCTAAACTGCAGGCAGAAATGGACAGACAGAACCAGATAGTTCGTCCTCTCTGGCTCTGTAAGGGCTCATTTTTGAGTTACTTTAAATCCCCAGGTTCAAATCATGCATCAGCTGCTCAAGTTACGCTCCCCTCAGGGTCTCCCTCTGTAAAGATGAGCCTCACGCGTTTTAAGCCAATCAATGGGGGTTGGAGGTGGGGCGGAGCCTGTTGGGGGTGGGGCTGGCTCACCTGGTCCTGCAGTCAGAGTGGCACGTACCAGCCCAGGGACCTTCAGTGGGTAAATGTGCCCCCGCTGAGCCTCGGCTTCCCCGTGTATAAAAGGAGGCCAACGCTAGCCCCACCGCCAGGGTTGTCCCAGGGACTCAGTGCAGAACCCCCTGCACATTGCTGGCCCAGGCAGGTGCTCACGACTGCTGCAGCCCCTGACGAACCGTGCTCGGTGCAGACTTGGCCTGCAGCAGATACTCCCCAAGTAGAGGCCATTGTGGTGATTGTTGGTGACATCATAATTGGCACTTTTTTTTTATACCTAAGCTTACACCTCACAATCCAACAATTGGCACTTTTATTTTTAAAAGTGTGGCAATAGTATTGTGTTCATTAAGAGGAGAAAAGAGAGAGAGAGAGAGCCTTTACTTTTTTTTTTTTTTTTAAGAGGGACAGGGTCTTGCTCTGTGGCCCGGGCTGGAGCGCAGTGGCACGATCATAGCTCACTGTAACCTTGAACTCCTGGGCTCAAGCAATCCTCCTGCCTCAGCTTCCCCAAAGTGCTGGGATTACAGCTGTGAGCCTCTGCACCTGGCCTACCTTTTAAAGTGGTGTCAGTAAACTGTCCTGCAGGCTGGCCCACCTGTTTTTGCACTGCTGGTGAACTAAGAATTGTTTTACATTTTTAAACTGAAAAATTTTGAAAAGAAGAACAGCATTTCATAGCCTGGAACTTACTTGAAATTGCAGCTGCAGCGCCCTAAGTAACAGCCACGCCCATGCACTCAGGTGCTGTCTGTGGCTGCTTGTGTGGGACATCAGCTGAGTTGACCACCTGCCGGCAAAGCCAAAAAAATTTCCTGTCTGGCACTTTACTGTAGAAGTTTCCTGGGCCCCATTTACACACAGGTAAATGACATTACTAGTTGGGATTTCCTTTAAAACCGTGCAGGACGGAGAAGCAGCCCCGAGGTTTCTGTGAAATGAGATTGGCTGTGAGGTGATCATTGTTGAAACTGAGTGATGGGTCCTTGGGTGTCATATCCTGCTGGTGCCTATGTTTGCTGTTTTCAAAATTGAAAGAGAAAAAGTTTAAGTCCTCTGGCAGTGCAGGGCAGAGAGGAAGCACTGAGCAAATGCGCACTGTAGCTGAGACCCTCGTGCCCCTCGGAGCTCCTGCCCGGCCCCCTCTGGGCACAGCCCCCCAGGCTTGGGGTCGGGGGGCACCTCTCAGGCCTCTGCCTTGCTCCACAGAGACCCTGCAGGAGTACCTGAAGGTGGTGATGACCCTCAAGTACGACGAGAAGCCGCCCTATGCCATGCTGAGGAACAATCTAGAAGTCCTGCTGCAGGATCTCCGAGTGTCACCCTATGACCCCATCGACCTCCAGATGGTGCCATAGGTGGAATCCAGGTGGGAAGAGTTTGGGAGTCGTAACCCCTACCCGGCCCCCACCCCAGCCCTGGCCCAGACACTAATGGATATGTCCCTGGGGCCGTTCCCTGATCACACCAGGGCCCAGCTTCCCAGTTAGATGCTGGATTTCTCCACAAAGCTCTTGAACTTTCCAGCCCCCAGGAATGGCGAGCAAATAGCAGAAACGCGACTCAACTTGGCTTTAAGAAAAGGGGGGTTGATTGGCTGTTGTAGCTAGAACATTCTAAGGGGGAAGCTTCAGGCAAGACTGGATTCAGGGCCTCAAAATCAGCATCAAGATGTTATCTGTCTCTCACCTTCTTCCCCGTCCCTTCTTGTGTCCATCCACCCTCTGTCCCTCCCGCCTTCCACCCGCGCACCTGCAGGCTCCGCTTTCCTTTGCGCTGCCCCCTCGTCCCCGCCCCACACGCAACAGTTAGCTGCTGTGCCCCGTGCCGCGCCCTGCTCCTCTCACGTCACAGACCCTCTTGCCGCTCTTCCCTCGTCGGCACAGAACGTCCCCAGTCTTGTTCACAGCAGCGCGGTCCTTCCGCCGTGTGCGTGGGGGGCGCTCCTCACAGCCAGCGCCTGGCGTTTGCTTGGTCTCCCAGGTTTTCGTTTTGCAAACGCTGCTGCCGTGAACGCGCGCGTGCACAGCCTGGCTGCCGGCGCGCGCGCGCGTCTGTGGATGGAGTTGCCGCCTGGGCAGTGACAACTAGATCGCTGTCCGTCAGGGCCGTGCCTGTCTGTGCTCCCACGAGCCCCGTGCGACAGTGCGGGAGTCCTTGGAAGGATGAAAATAAACCAACTTCACAGTAAACTTTGGCGAGGGCGCAGGATGTGTCCTGAAGGAGCGGCTTCCCCAAGCCCCTCCTCTCTCCGTGGAGTTGTCATTCCTCAGTGCTTTGTCTAACTCAGTCCCCACACCCCAGGGACATCCGGTAATGTCTAGAGATATTGTTGGTTGTCATGGCTCGGGGGAGGGTCCTACTGGCATCCGATGGTAAAGGCCAAAGATGCTGCTCAACATCCTACGACACCAGCACGGCCCCCACCTCTGCCCCAAACAGTCACCAGCCCCGTGTCAGCAGTGCCGCTGTTGAGAATAAACAGCATCTCCTGGGGTGGCGGCCCGTCTCCCTTTGGCGGCACTCGGATTACGAGTGCTTCTTCATTCTCGCCGCCTGTCCTTACCTCCAAGGCTGAGGATACGCGATAACACAACGTGCAAAGCACTCGGCACGGCGCCTGCGCACGGAGCACTGCGGCAATGCCGGGCCGGGCGTCTCTCTGTAGCGGGGTAGCGGCAGCGTCCGCCTTAACCGGATCTCTCCACAAGCCAAGTCGCGGCCTCCTCCTCCCCCGCCTCTCCAGCTCAGCAGGTGGCTCGTCCTCCGCCCACCCAGTTGTCCAGGGCGGACACCTTGGGGTCCCTTCGGTGGTCGCCTCCAGGTCTCCAGTTCGGATGAGGCCAACTGCAGTCACTTGTCATGGTCACCCCCTGGCAGCTCCGTGAGGGTGGGGGCGCGTCTGTCTGTCGTTCCTGTGTTTCTGGCCTGGCGAAGGGCAGAGGCTGCCTCCGTATTTATTGACCGAGCGAGTCCCGCCCGTGCCACCCGTCTTAAGTGCCTTCCAGCCCACCCAGTACGGTGGACGTTTAAACCTGAAAACTTAGCAGCCCCTTCCAGGATCACCACCATTTCAGGTCCGCTTACTCCCCGGAGGCCACTCACTCCGCAGCACATCTGTCCCTTGGTTAGGAACTTCATGTGGAGATGCCATTTCGGGAGCCCAGTGATTTTTGAGTGACTTGAAGGTCATCTTGCTTCTGCCGTAGGGCAGCTCCTTGCCTCGGCCTGCCCGGCTGGGCTCCCTGCCTCCCCTCACCCCGGTCCACGACGTGCCGGCCACACCGTCCTCCCTCCCGCTCTAGACCAGGCCGGGCTGGATCCCGCCCTGGCACCTTTGCACCTGGCGTTCCGGGCTGTGGACGCTTCCCCCGTCCCCGAGTTCACGCAGCTGGCTCCTTCCCAGGTCATCCCGTGAGGTGCCGCGTGCCCGCCCACTTGCTTGTCGTGTCGCCTGTTTCCTGCGCAGCCCTTGTTCGCGTCTGGAGGGAAGCACGCGCTGTAAGCCCGGCAGGGGCTCCTCGTCCCTCTTGTTCACAGTGACATCCGGTGCCTGGCACGTAGAAAGGGCATAGAAGGTGTTTCTTGAACGAATGAGACGCTAACAGCCGTTTTGTTATTTTCCAGAATTTTCGGTTTGCAGTTTGCAATAGAAAAAAAAAAAAATGAAGCAACGTGACTCAAGGCTTGCTGTTTAATCACAGAGAAGCTTCTAGAACAATCCCTGGAATGTGCATTCCTGCCACTTGTCCAGACGATGCTCATCAGTCTGAGTAGTGCCAGGGAACCCGGCAGCTACCTGCAGCTAATGTGAAGTTCCTCCTTTCGAGCGGCCCTGCCTCTCCGCCGTCGTCCCCAGCCAGCCGCTGGGGCGTGGACAGAGAGGACCCCGACTCCCAGACGGGGCTGCCCCGGCCCCACGGGGGACCCCTCCTCCCATTAGCACCACTGTGCTTTGGTAATAAATTGTTTTTGTGGAGCTTAGGGAGTCCAGTGTGTACAAAAGTAGTTATTTTTGGGAAAGTTTGCCTCCTTTTTTCCCCATTCATCTGTCCCTTCAGACTTTCTTCCGAGCGTCCACCCTTTCGTTCATCTATTGACACTCTCGTGCGCACACTCACCCGCCCCTTCATCCGCCCATCTATCCACCCACCCACCTTGTCATCCCTCCATCCACCCCCTCGTTTATCCCTCCAAACCTCCATGCACGCGCCCGTTCACCCAGTCTTCCACTTGCCTCTCCATCCGCGCGTTCTCCCAGCCACCCTTTCATCCCTGCGTCCCTCCCTGCATTCGTCCCTTCTTCCATCCATCCATTCACTTACTGCTCATTCTTCCTTCCCCTTCCCCCTCCTCTCCTCCGTACATTTACCTTTCCTTTTGTTCCGCAAGCATCACCAGGTGCGTCCCGTGCAGGTGCTCCGGGACAGCCACCGTGCTGCGTGGAGGCTCCGGGTGGACAAGACATCCCCGGGTCCTTGTGTTGCTGGTGTGTACAGCCGGTAAAAGGAGACGTATTCAAAGGAGACAGCTTTCTGAGGAACAGACACGGGGCCGTGCCGGAGAGGGAGGGGCGCAGGGATGGGGCTCCTTTGGGGAGAGCCTGGGCGCAGAGACGGGGCAACAATTGCAATTGCTACTCTAGGGCTGTTTGAATTTGCTGTGTATCATCGTAAAACGTGGCGGCTTAAAGCAACAATTTATTATTTCTCACGATCCTGTGGGCGGCCTGGGTTCGACTGGGTAGATCTGCTCTGTGAGGTGTTGGGACTCATTTGGCTGCATTCAGCTGGGAGATTGGGGCGGAATGTCCAGGTGGCCTCTTCCCCGCCTGGCACGCCCCCTGGAGTGCCTTGAAGGGGGAGGTTGGTTGGACTTCTCTCTCCAGCAGGGTAGTTAGGCTTCTGTGGAGGCTCAGAGCTCCAAGAGAACAAAAGCAGAAACCAGCCAGGTGCCGTGGCTCACACTGGTAATCCAAGCACTCGGGGAGGCCGAGGCAGGAGGATCACTTCAGGTTAGGAGTTTGAGACCAGCCTGAGCAAGAGCAAGACCTCATCTCTGCTAAAAATAGAAAAATGAGTCGGACTTTGTAGCGCGTCCCTGTTTGAACTGAGCAATTAAAGGGTTTTTAGGCTTTGTTGCCCTTCAGTATTCTTAATTCTCTTGCATGCAAGACCCCACCGACTCTCTTTAACAAATGAAACTGAGAGAATCCTCAGTTCATTTATGTGAAGCACTGAAATAGTACTTTAATTCTGAAGAAAAGGCCCTCGAATTTCTTGATTTTTAAAATAATCCATAGCTTGTCTACCAGTGAGATATTTTAAAAAATAATAATCCATAGAGGGAAACCCCATTGTATTTCTTTTTCATAGTTTCCAATATTTGTTTAACAGGATTATGCAAATTTGGAGAACAGAAAGCAGTGCTAAGTGCGCCTTTGCTTACCAGAACTTATCAAATATGTTAAAGAATTGATGAAAAATGTGTCTCTTAAGTGTCAAGACAAGGGACCTTACTCTCAAATTAGCCGGGCGTGGTGGCGCATGCCCGTAGTCCCAGCTACTCGGGAGGCTGAGGCAGGAGGATCGCTTGAGCCGTGGAGTTTGAGGTTGCTGTGAGCTAAACTGACGCCACGGCACTCTAGCCTGGGCAATCAAGAAATTCTTGATTTCTCAGAGGGTGTAATTATTGCAGCATTTGCCGTGACTATCTTTTGAAAATATTTTATCCCTCGACACATTGGATTCTTTTCCGTAGACGTTACTAGACACTGTAGCAGCAGGAGCAGCGCAGTGTTGACAACAGTGATAGTCGGTGGACACCATTTTCAAAAGTCGTTGATCAAGAGATGGAACCTGGGCCGGGTGCAATGGCTCACGCCTGTAATCCTAGCATTCAGGGAGGCTGAGGCGGGTGGATCGTTCAAGGTCAGGAGTTCGAGACCAGCCTGAGCAAGAGTGATACCCCGTCTCTACTAAAGATAGAAAGAAATTATCTGGACAACTAAAAATATATATATAGAAAAAATTAGGCGGACATGGTGGCACATGCCTGTAGTCCCAGCTACTCGGGAGGCTGAGGCAGAAGGATCGCTTGAGCCCAGGAGTCTGAGGTTGCTGTGAGCTAGGCTGATGCCACGGCACTCTAGCCCGGGCAACAGAGTGAGACTCTGTCTCAAAAAAAAAAAAAAAAACACCACATTACAATGTGAACGGAACACAGACCCCCACTGCAAGGAATTTTATAAGCGAATCCTGCAAAAAGAAGAAACTATTAAGGGGAAGCAAATCCTCAGGGAAATATAATTAAAGAAAGACCTGTGTAATTTAGATATTTATAATTTATTTCAGATAAGCAATGAATGATTTCTGTGTGTGTGGTGAAATACACAGGCCGGGTTCCCGGGGAGACACGAGCAGCAGGGTGTTTGTGAGGGGCCAAACATGATGCCCCAGGGACCAGCCCCTGTGGGGCGGGGCAGAGGCAGATGGAGCCTGGGGGGCGGGGGGGGGGG
>RJWJ010019327.1:0-30644 GCA_004363605.1 Indri indri | reverse complement strand
TATTTCTGTTGTTTCCTTGGTTTTAAATGGTTTCACAGGTGGCAGCAACAAGATAAAATGCACAGCTCTGAAATTGTCTTCTTTAGTTAATGAAGACCTGATTTAACCAAGGGAAGGGATTGTACATAAGTCAATCATTGTTTCATAATTGTAGCCTACCATTTCTTCAAATAACAGCTATCTTAGTCTGTTTTCTGTTGCTATCACAGAATACCAGACACTGGGTAATTTATAAAGAAAAGATTTATTTGGCTTATGGTTCCGGAGCCTGGGAAGGCCAAGAGCATGGATGGCACTGGCATCTGGTGAAGGCCTTTTGCTGTGTTATCCCACAGTGGAAGGTGGCGATGAGCATGAGACAGAGAAGGGAACCAGGGGCCAGACTTGTTTCATAACAACCCATCTCATGATAACCAAACCACTTCTGTAATAACGACATTAATCTATTACCCAGTTACCTCTTATTAGTCCCACCTCCCAACACTGTTCCACTGGAGATTAAGTTTCCAACACATGAACTTTTCGGGGGACACAAACCATAGCAACATTCAACTTTAAGACCTCTAAATCCATAATGAAAACAAGTAACAAGTGAATTCTTACAGAATCAAGGTTTTCCATCTCAAACCCTTATTTATATGGAAATCCGTATCTTCATAATCATGTGGAAGTACAGGATGCTATCCATTATAAGATTAAAGGAAACTACTATATCAATTTAGTTATTAATAACTGGAAATTGAATCATGATGATATTCTATTTTATTCCACTAAGTCATAATACTCTTTCTTCTTTTGCCTATAAATAAGGATTTGATAACAATAATCACCTTATTTGATAAAAAATAATCTAAAAAAGACGTGGATGTTTTCTAACATATGAGAATATGAAATGTAAACTACCTCTCTCCTCAGTTGTAAAATTCAAAAATTCTCCTAAGAAAATAGTTTTTATTAATACTTCACTTTAAACCTATCTTCTTCCTTTTACTCTATCTGTTTACAGGAGGGGCTATCAAAGGAAAGAGGATGGAAACATTTCTACTTGGCCAATATAACCCAAAAGGCATTCTATTATTTAAATATATATAGGTGAAAACTAGTTCTAATTACCAAGAAAGCCAGCAGAGGCTAGGTCAGTGGTTTAAACGTTACCAGGCACCCATGAAAAAGAAACCAGATGCAAATACCAGATGCTAGTCTGTTAGAGTCCAAAAGAAAAGTAGATTCAAGTTCCTTGATGAGAAATAAGAGAACTAGAGAGGGACCTCTAGGACCAAGCTCAAAATGGTCTCAAAAATGAGTATTAAATGACCCCTTAGGTACATGTGCTATTCTAGGTTCTTGGAAAGCACTAAAGAGAAAACCCACTCTCTGGGTTACAAGCACTCTGGCCACCCTACAGTGTCTGAGGAAGGGCACGCACAGTGCAGGAAACAGAAACCCCTTTGAGAAAAACGGGAAGCATTCAGACAGCCTTAGTTTCACTTCCTGGGGGAATGGACCTCTCGGTGGAAGTTCAGCCAGGAAATCAATCTCTAATTGCTCAAATGTTTGGGCCTCATATGGGCACACAGATAGGATTTCAACACACAGTGAGGATTATTTTGGAAAGAGAGAGAGATGTGAACCATGAGTTTAGTCACCCAAGTGGTCAGTTAGCCGGGTGGGAGGATGTTAGTGGATCACATGGCCTTCCACAGCAGAAGACAGAGCATGTAGGGGGGAAATAGCAGCACCGAGTGGTAAGTACAAGTAGTCAGGTGTGCAGGTGTCCGGGGCACGGAGAACCACTGGGCCTGGAGTGAGAATGGTGAGAAATTGCACCAACATTATGCTGCTGCCAGAAAGAGTCCCTGTTAGATAAAACGAGAGGACAAGAAAGAGAAATTACAGGAGAAATGAAAAGTGAGTTCCTAGGAACTCACTAAGGCCACAGAGCTTTCGTTATGGGATAATTGGACACTACCAATCATTGATACTGGTTACATATGATACCAACCAGTTAGAAAGACTACAGAATTGGGGTTCTTCCAGCAGCTTATATGTAGTAAGATGTCTCACAGACTAAAATGCAGAGGAAATGGAGGAATCCAGGAGTCCATTAAGGCAGTCCTCCTTCCTAGACAGACACCCCTTATCATAAATATAAATCTGTATTATGACAACACCAATCTTTATCCAAGTCATTTGGAGAAAGTTAAACACCCAGAGATCTAAACTAGACCTTATATGGTAATTATTCTTGTTAAAATTAACTCTGGATCAAACAGAACAACACATATATAGATCAATTATTTATCCTGGGCATCACACCTCTTTTTATATGCATCTTTGAATGAGTACACCCCTCAGGAAAAGGAAGAAAAGACTTAGAAAGTGAAGGACACATCTCTGCTCACTGGACAAACTTCACTTACGACCTTGAAATACTGAATTTTCCAGAACACATTCTTAGGTCTTCTGTAGATGAAAATGCTAGACTAGATGGTCTGCAAGGTACATTTCAACTGTAGATTTATGTGATCTCATTCATATTTGGCCCCATCTTTCACATGAGAATATAATCTTCTCATGGGTGTGAGGCATGTATTCTGTTTTTAAAAATCTGCTGTAGGAGCTAAATAACTAGATGATGAAATCAATTGATGATCTAAATTTTTCCTATCAAGTAATAGGTTACAGAAATGATTTTCGGAAGGAAGAATACCTGCCCTGGGATCTTCTTGCAGAAAGTTACGAGTATGGATGCTGGACTTTACTTGCACCCACATCCTTGCTCTGCCACTTACTGGCTGAATTGGACAAGTTACTTAATTTCTCAGTGCCTCAGTCTCTCCATTTGAAAAATGGGAATAATCACTATTCCAGTCTCATTGTGAGAATTAAATGACATATTATACATGCGAAGTACTTATTATAAAAGTGTCTGGGATATGGAAGAAGCTCAGTAAATGTTAATTATTGTTATTGTTAATACTGGCACTACATCAGATATACTTTTCATTTTAGTATTTATGTATTTATTTTAAGGTATTTTGGAAAAATTGAATGTATTTTGAAAAATAGCTAGCATATCAAATCTATGATTTTATAGATGTTAAGCTTTAGAATGGTCTAAATTTTTAAAAGGAGGTTGATTTAAAGTGGAAATAAAGACCAGCCTGAGCAAAAGCGAGACCCTCGTCTCTACTATAAATAGAAAGAAATTAGCCAAACAACTAAAAATAGAAAAAATTAGCCAGGCATGGTGGTGCATGCCTGTAGTCCCAGCTACCCGGGAGGCTGAGGTAGGAGGATCGCTTGAACCCAGGAGTTTGAGGTTGCTGTGAGCTAGGCTGATGCCACCGCACTCTAGCCCAGGCAAGAGAGTGAGACTCTGTCTCAAAAAAAAAAAAAAAAAAAAAACAAAATAAAAAAAAAAAAAAAAAAAAAAAAAAAAAAAAAAAAAAAAAAAAAAAAAAAAAAAAAAAAAAAAAAAGCCAATTTAAAAAAAAATAAAATGAAATAAAGTGGACATAAAGAAAATTAGTAAATAAAAGCTAGTACAGGTAATACACCAACACAAAAATCTTCCTGAACTAAAATTTAGGAAATACTGGAACTATACAATGTCCATTATGTGAATTTTTGTACTTATAAAAATACCTCTTTCCTTTAAATGGCCTTGGGTGAGTTGAAACATATGCAAAACGGACTTACACAACCAATAACTATTAGCTCAGCTGGTAACAGGAGATTTCAATTATCCAAGCATCAATTGACTTCTTTCTTCAAAAAAAATAAAAACTGTATTTCTAAGAGGTAGCAGGAAAGAAAATTAGAAGATAGATTATGCCTATGTGAAAAAAATGTAATGCTGATATGCTTCTGGTGGACTTTGTACCCAGACAGATATTTCTATGATGTTTAAAAGTGAATTCGTGGAGTTCCTAATACGCTGCTAACCTGACTCTGGAAAGCATAACAATTAGAAATGACTGATTGCCCCTGTTCCTAAAACTGCTCTAACCCTTACTATGCACCTCTGATGGGGTTAAGACATTGTTTACTGGGAGCCTGTGAAGGGCAGGGTGCTTCCTTGTTTACAGATGGAGGGTTCCCACCTGAAAGGCTCCAGAGGAGGCTGGTGGTCAGGAAAGGTAGGACCATTCTCTGTCAAGGCTATCAGGAAGGCCCTAGGGCCTTATTGGTTTCAATCCAGATCTTTGGCCTCAGCTCAGTTTAAGAACCAGCATTTGCACCCAAATGCAGTTCAACCAGCACTCAGGGCCAAAGGGGCTTTCTCATGCCCTGACAAATCTGTACTTTGAAATCTGTGCTTTGAAATACATTTTTTATATTTGTTCCAGGTTTTCTTCCTCCTTAGCACTTACTAGAGTTCTTGTTGATAATGTCAGTGTTTCACTGTGCTTGGGGGGAACAAGAAGAGAGAGGGGTATGTGGAGAAAACCCAGGCCAAATCTATCATCCACACTAATTGTACTTACTGGGGGCTTTAGCATCTGTTCTGGTCTTTAACGTCTCAAAATCCAGGTGGTAGTAGCCTTATGCCCCAGTCAAACGCACCAGGAGTGAGATTTAAAGCCCTTTCTATATATCACAATGCTGTGTTTTATCCATACTTGAACCAGAATTTTAAAGGAAAAATAGCTTATTCCTTAGGCATTGAATTAGTCAAGCCTTAAGAATCCAAGGGACAAGCCGCAAAGGGAAGCTATCTCCACTTTACCTAAAGAGGCTCCTTCTTGGGACCACGGTGTGCCAAGAAGGCACCAAGGCTGCAGAATTTAAGGCATTCACTCTCAGGGTTCTGCAAGTGCCTCCTTTAATTTTGAGGGCTCCTCTTTCCTCACCCTGAATCCCTCCCTGTTTCTAGAACTTTCATCTCCTATAAGTCTGGCGTTTATATTTTGTTGTTTTTTTTATTTCTTCTTCAATCTGGGCTTGTCAGATATTTTGTTTTAATGAGAGAGGTCATTCTCTTACAAGAGTCCTGCCCTAATAAATGATGCTTGAAAAGTTATTGAGCTGGTTAAAAAATAAAAAAAGAGATAAAAGAGTGATAAAAAGGAAATATACTAGATCTCAAAGAAACCAAACCTATGAGAAATAATCTAAGTAGAAATCTACATGTAGGCCGGGCACGGTGGCTCACGCCTGTAATCCTAGCACTCTGGGAGGCCGAGGCAGGCGGATCGTTCTGAGCTCAGGAGTTCGACACCAGCCTGAGCAAGAGCGAGACCCCGTCTCTACTAAAAAATAGAAAGAAATAATATGGACAACTGAAAATACATATATAGAAAAAATTAGCCGGGCATGGTGGCGCATGCCTGTAGTCCCAGCTACTCGGGAGGCTGAGACAGTAGGATTGCTCAAGCCCGGGAGTTTGAGGTTGCTGTGAGCTAAACTGACGCCACGGCACTCGCCCCAGGCAAGAGAGTGAGACTCTGTCTCGGAAAAAAAAAAAAAAAGAAATCTACATGTTATTGCCTTTTCTATTATTCCCCCAACAAATAACTCTTTACTATGTAGTACAAAGGTGACTGTAAGCTGAGTTATTTAAACAAAGAATGAACCATTTCTTAAGGCCTTTCTGGCTTCCTCAGGTATATTCACTTTTGGGTTCAACTTTCTATCATAAACAAATGTATTAATATTAGTCAATGCCCTTTGACCTTGCCCTAAGCTAGGCACCTGTTATAAATACACACTTTAACAGAGACACTGACATGGATTTATATACACAGATCAAGAAGGCAAGACAAAAACATTTCCCAGGTAAGGAATAGGGAATGGAGTCACAGTTTATACCAGTCAAAAATAAGTGTATACAATGAGTGCTTTGTAGTAGGAAATGCTACTAGGCTGGAGCTAGAACAAGATTTCTTTGAGTTATCTAAACTCAAAGGTCCTTCCAAACTCTAAGGATCTGTGATTCCAGTTTAAGGTTAGGTAGCCAGGGAATGGGGGCCAGGGGCTATATACTTAAAGTGGTGTTTAGATAGAATTGCT
Organism: Indri indri; assembly: GCA_004363605.1. Lineage (NCBI taxonomy): Eukaryota > Metazoa > Chordata > Mammalia > Primates > Indriidae > Indri > Indri indri. The sequence continues at coordinate 24,629 of RJWJ010019327.1, read as the reverse complement.
TCATCAAAGTGAGAAGGAGACAATCAGTTCTTGTTTTCTCCATTCACCCTAACACTTGCTTACTCTCCTTAAAGTTACCAAAGCCAAACAATTGATAAGTAATCCAAGAACAGCTAAAACTGAGTAAGAGTTGAAAAGCATCATCTCTCAAGATTGCATGGTGTTATTTCATTCATGCAGTCAATAATTCAGTAAATATTTACTAAGCATTTGCTTTTATGCAAGGCACTGTGCTATGGAAGTTACACAAATAAGCAATTGCTGTCTGAACTTAAAATCTGGTAGGTTGCCCTGCTCAATAAGAATACACATAACCAAAGTAAAACGGAGACGTTCCACGGGAGAGCAACAAAGCCGTACTGAGGAAGCACAGCTTTCCGGCTTGGAATCCTGGTCTCCAAGTAAAGCTATGTGATCCTAGAAGTGCTTAATTTCCCTTCAGTTTCTGCATCTAATACTGTTAGCTGAATTTAGAACCAATCAAAACTAAATTTTTTATGCCTTTTCAGGACATTGTTTAATAACAGTAATATTTTAATGCATTAACCAATATTTTAAATTTATTGAGCAAATTATAATTCCCTACATTTATCTGTATATATCATTTGGTCCTCACTGCATCCTTAAGAAATTGGTTTGGCAGGCATTATTTTCTATTTGACATGTGGGAAAACAGACCCTGTAGTTCTGTTGTAGCAGAGCTAGTCAGAAGCCAAGTCCCTCACTTCCAACTGAGCATCTTTTCATTCGGATACACTCTCTCTGGGAAATTCTGGAAACAGGCAGCAAAAACCAAAAACTGAAGCAGCTTACTTTTTCAAACACTATGTAAATGAATAGCAATGGTGAATAACAATGGGAATGTCTGCTAAGAAATATGTAATAAACATATTGATCAAATGGCAAGGTATATTTAAATGTAGGCTCCATCGAATGTTTTTTAAAAACGGATGCATGAATGGAAGGCATGAAGTACTTCCATTGTATTCCTCTTACCCAACCTCAACTCCCACTAGTCCTCCACTGAACCTATACTCGAGTATGATTATAAAGGGACTTCACTACTTGGAGGGCAAAGAAAGAAAGCAATGGCACAGAACGTGCCATGTAATATTTATCCCATGTACTATAAGCTACAGATGGGAGTGAACCCAACTTTGCCCTATGTCCCTCCATACTCAGCCCAAAGGGTGCTTCTCATTAACAGTTGTCCAAAGCCCTCATTATTTACCCTTATTTTGGACATAGGTCAAATGTAATTATTGCTAATAGTATCTGTTGGTTTTTATCGATCCCTGGGTGGTGATAAGAATTACCGTCTTGATAATACCTTAGTTTGTTTTTCATGAAGAAGTCAATGAACCAAAGAGGAAGTTATCTCTCAAAAGTAACTTCTCTTTGATCAGTGCTACCAGTAATTTCAGGATCACTAGCACAACCTTCGAGAAAGGGACGGTTATAAAAGTATCCACAGAACATTTAGGGTTTGGCCAACCCGGCTACAGGTCTTTAGGCCAGACTGGACAGAGATGGGACTGTTCAGTCCTCAGCGTGCACAGGACCCGACTGCTGGTCCATCCCACAGGTTGGCGCCGGCCCGGCAGGCGGTCCTCCTGCCAGCGCGTGGCCCCGGGGAGGATCTGTGCGGACTTAGGACTGGGGCAGTGACCTTGACAGCCCCTCCGCTGCCCGGGGAGGCTCGGGTGGTCACGGGACTGGGGTAGTGGCATGACAACTTCTAGGCGGCCCAGGAGAGGCTGGGGGCGGACACGGCCATGCCCCCGCGCCGTGCCCTCCGCCGCCCTGGAGGCTCGGCCGCGCGGGGCGTCTCCCCTCTTCCCCAGCCCCTGGAGGCACCTCTAGCCACCCGGCCGCAGCGCACCGGGGCCGGGCTCGGGCGGGGGACGAGAGGCTCCTGGGGACAGCAGTTGGGGGCTTCCCTCCGCCAACGCCGCCGCCGGCGGGGACGAGCCCTACCTCCTCGGTGGCCGTGGGGCAGTAGGAGATGAGCACGAGCGTGGTGAGCAGGTTGATGGCGAGCCCGAGGAGGGTGATGGAGTTGGGGGACATCCAGAGCGGGATCCACTGGAGCAGCCAGGTCCAGTAGAGCTGCAGCGGCGGCTCGAGCAGCGACACGCCCGCCGCGCTGTAGCGGTGCTCCTCCAGCCGCCGCAGCTGCGCCGCGCTCAGCGGCTCGCCCAGCGCCTTCAGCCAGCGCGGCGCCGGCCTGGCCCCGGCGCCCGCCGCCATGGCCGCCTGCGGGCCCCGCAGCCGCGACGAGCGCAGCCAGCGCCGAGCGCCGGGGGCGGGGAGAGCGGAGGGCGGGGCTCGTGGCGGGGCCTGCGCCGGCGGGGGGCACGGGCCGGTGGGGCCCGCACGGCTGGCCGGGGTGGAGATCACGCCGGGCCGCCCTGGTGCCGGAGCCCCCGCCCCCAGCGGCTGGGCTGCGGGTGCGGCCCGCTGGCGGGGCGGGGCCTCGGGGGTTGCGGGCGAGGCGCGGGAAGGCTGGGCCGGCGCGGCGGGCCGGCAGGTCGCGGTTAAGGCCGTACCTTTCTGCTGGCGCCCAAGGGCGCTGACTTCCCAAAGGTCGCCTGCACTTGCTTCTGGCGTCTGATTACGCTCCCTGAGCGAAGCCTCTGGCGGGCCCGACAGTGACAGAGCTGATTCGTGTACCTTGTGGTGGTGCGGGCACAACTCCGTTCTCCTGGTGTGCCTTTGGCTAACCACTGCGGGGCGCCGCTCCCTGCAGAGCCTGGGGTGTGTTTGTGTGAGAACACGATCTTGCAGGTCTTGGGTCCCCGAGAGCGATGGCCCATCTGTCCTGCTTGGTAAACACACAAGCACAGTTCTCCCTCCCATCACGGAGGAAAGCGGCCCTGCCATGTGGTTAGCACTAGAGAACTCCCAGTGCATGTTCAGAGATCAAGGTGTTGCAAGTAAAAATCAGGGCTCACAAACACTAACAAGGGGACCTAACGGCTGAAACCTGTTAGGTTTGTTCCAGGTGAGAACCCGAAAAGTATGTGTAGGACAGAATGTGGTTAATGCAAAACTTAGGCTTGTAAAACAATAGCCACAGGAGTCTGTAGAGTCCACGGACTTTGTAAATCTAACAGACAGCTGCAGCCAGCATTCCTCCCCCTCCCTCCCTGATAAGAGAGGAAGTTTATCCCTCCTTAGCTCTCCTGATACAAGTGATGCCAGAGCTGAAGGATGGATGTGACTGGGGCAGGGGTCTCAGGAGTTGGTTGTTTGCAAAAGAATTAATTACAAACGGCTGTTCTGGCCCACTTACTTACTCCCCCCCCCCCCGAAGCTCCCAACCTCCCAACCTAATAAAACCCAAATGCCTATTTTTCAGAGCATTTGATACTAGCAAGGATGGATATTTTTACGCACACTCTTCCCTGGAATAGAGGGCGGGAATCCAGGGGTGTCCTCTCACTGCACGGTGGAGCAGGCCAGCTTGCCACACAATGGTAGTTCAGCAGCCTCTTACCTCACAATGCACCCTTTTGGACTGGAACATCCTGTCATAAACATGTTCTGTCGCACGACCTGAGATAGGCCTGTCACTTGCCTTGCTCTTCATGGTTCTAATCTGTATGCACTTTTCTAAGGCATAGAACAAGCCAAAAACTGCTTCTAGGATACTTAATGCTGAGCAACATCTATCAGCAGATGCATTTCGCCCTACCACCCGCTCCACCCCTGCCGGGCAACTCATCCTGACACCTTGGAGCAGGGCTCAACAAACTTGCTGCCTGCAGGCCAAACCCAGCCCACCACCTGTTTTTCCTACAGCCCATGAGCTAAGATGTTTTTTTACATTTTTAAATGATTGGGAAAAAAATCAAAAGAACATTTTGTGATGTGAAAATATATGAAATTTAAATTTCAGTACCATGAATAAAGCCATGTTTATTCCTTACATATAGTTTGGCTGCTTTCATACCATAAGGGCAGCAGAGTTGGGTTGTGACAGAGACCGTGTGGCCTGCAAAGTGTCGAGTATTTACCACCTGGCCCTTTGCAGAGAAAAGCTTGGCAACCCCTGCCTGAGAGCATTATGAGGGGATCTACAGACCATGCCATTCATTGAATATATATCTCCTAATCTTTAATGTGAAAAATGATGCTGACAAATGCAGGAAGGGAAACAGAATGAGGGAGACCCACTTTAAACAATGCTGGCTTTATGTGCAGTGAACCTGGAAATACCAGTGCCACAACTAATCCAAGGAAAAATCCTTTTCCAGATTAATAAATTCAACTATATTAGAAATAAGTTCTAATGTACATCAAAAGACATCATAAAGAGAATGACAAGCCATAAACTGGGAGAAGGTATTTCTCTAAAATAAAATCCACAGTGAACAGTACCCAGATTATATAAAGAGCTCCTAAAAAATCAGTAAGAAACAAAAATAATCAACTAGGCTTATGTTAAGACACCTAGAGCAAAATCCCCAAAACATGGTGACATAAATAAAGTAGAAGTTCATTTCTCTCTTGCATAAAAGAAGTCTAGAATCGGCACTCCAGGACTGGTATGGTGGTTCCATGGTCATCAGAAACTCAGGCTCGTCTGTCTTTCTGCTCCAACTTGTATCTACAAGGTTCAGAAGGGCTGCTGGAGTTCCAGCCATCCTACTTGCATTTCGAGCAGCAGGAAAGAGGAAGAGGATAGAAAAAGGTAGATACTGTTCAGCTGAACCAGCAAACTAGGGTGCCTTTTCAAAAGTCCCAAGCAACACTCTTCCATACAGTAGTCCCCCTTGCTCCAAGGTTTCAGTTACCCACAGTCAACTACAGTCCAAAAATATTAAATGGAAATTTCAGAAATAAACAATTTATAAATTTTAAATTGCACACCCTTCTGAGTAGCATGATGAAATCCTGTGCTGTCTTACCTCAACCTGCTCAGGACATTAATCCTTCCTTTGTCCAGCATATCCATGCTATATGTGCTGCTCACGTGCTAGTCACTTATTAGCCATCTTAGTTATAAGATAAAAAGCATAGTATGTATAGGGTTTGGCAGTAACTGTGGTTTCAGGTATCTGTTAGGTTCTTATACCCCTGCAGATAAAGTGGTGGTGGCAGTGGTGGGGACACCTATTACACATCCCATTGGCCAGAACTTAATCACGTAGCCTACCTAAATGCAAGTATTAGCAAGGGAGAGTAGATGGATACAACCATTTGAAAAAAAAATCTGGCATTATCTGGTAAAGTTGAAGATGCATATGTATACTCTCCGACACCACAATTGTGATCCACGAATACATCCTAGAGAAATTCTTGCTCATGTATTCTAAGAGCTAGGTATAAGAATATTCCCAGCACCTTTGTATAATAACCCAAAGCTGTAAATAAATGTCCAACAATACAATGGGTAATAAACAGTGGTATTTTCAAGTAATTTAATATTATATAGCGAGTTTAATATAGCAATGAAAAATTAATGAACAATATGTGCTATGCCTAACTATTTATTCACTTATTAATGTGAATGAATTACACAAGCCTAGTGTTGAGTGAGGGGAAAAAAAAGCAGGTATATTAGTCAGAGTGAGCCGTCGTAACGAAATACCATAGACTTGTTGGCTTAAACGACAGGAATTTATTTCTCACAGTTCTGGAAGCTGTGAAGTCCAAGGTCAAGGTGTCAGCTGATTTGGTTCCCCCGGGAGGGCTCTCTTCTTGGCTCGCAGATAGCTACTTTCCCTCTATATCCCCACATGGCAGATAGAGAGTTGGGGGAGTGATAAGAGAGAGAAAGAGTGAGAAAGAGAGTGAGACACAGAGACAGAAAGACAGAGACAGAGAGAGACTTGGGGGGGGAGATCTCTGGTGTTTCCTTTTATAAAGGCACTAATCCCATCATCAGGGCCCCACCTTCACCTAAACCTAATTAATTCCCCAAATACCATCACAACGGCAGTCAGGGCTTCAACATATGAATTTGGGAGGGACTACCATTCAGTCTGTAGCAGAAGGTCATGGAAAAAATGCACACAGAACGACTTTATTTATACAAAGCTCGAAAACATGCAAGACTTTGCATTTAGGAATATGTACCCATGTGGCCACACTATGAAGGCAAGCAAAAAATTATAAATACAATTCTGGGTGCTTGTTGCTCCTGATACAGAGGACGAGAAATGTGATTGTGGAGGGCACATGGCAGGCTTCAAAGGTATTGGTAATTATATTAGGATACAGCTAGGCTGAACGAAACAAAAATTTATTTTTCCCACATCTAATGTCTGGGTAGGTAATCCAGGGCTGGTATGGCAGCTCGATGGTGTCAGGGACACGGATTTCTTCTATTTTATTAGTCTACCACCTCCAGGATGTTGCCCTTGTCCTTGTGGCCAAAAATGGCTGGCCGCAACTCCCAACCAATTGGAAGGAGAAAAAGAAAAGGGACTGCTATGCTGCCTTCTTTGAAGGCCGTGACCAAAGATTGCACACATCCCTTCTGCTCTCATCTCACTGCCCAGAACCTGGTCACACGGCTACTACACCTATTTGCAAGGAAGGCTGCAAACGGAGTCTCTAGCTGGCCAACTATTGCCAGCTAAAATTTCTCTTACTATTGAAAAGTGGGAGCATGGGCATTGGAGGGCCATCAAGCTGTCTCAACCACAGTTTTTAAACTGGGTAGTGGTAACATGTTCATTTTATTATTACCTATGCCGTATATCTCCCTATATACACATAGATATAGAGATTATATGTGCCATAAACATTTGCATTTTATTTTGCAAATATGAAATATTTTATAATTTAAAAGTAGTAAAAGTAATAAAAATAAGAAGAACTATTTTTTTTTAACACACATGCTCTAAGCTGATTTTTCCCTAGGCTTTCTTGATGAATTTTTGGAAATTTCCATTTTTGAAGGTTTTTTTATTGTCATTTGTTTGTGTGTTTGCTTTAGAGATGGGGATCTCACTCTATTGCCCAGGCTGGCCTCAAACTCCTGGGCTCAAACAATCCTCCCCCTTCGGCATCCTGAGTAGCTGGGATTATAGGCAACCATCATAGTGCCTGGCTTTGGAAATTTCAAATTAATTCAAGACATACTAAGGCATATCTGTCCCGTCTACCTTCCCCACTTCATGAAATATATTCTAATATCAAAGAAAAGTATATTCAGGATTTCTTATTATTTTTCCTATTGCACCCATAAATTTTTATTTGATTGTTTATCTGAATTGAATCCCTTTCTCAAAGGAAAAGGGACATCTTGCTCTTGGTTTTACTACTAGTTCTTTTGTGTAACTTTCACTCATATTTTAAATCTTCCTCAGCATCCTCAAACTCTAGGCCAACTTCTAACAAAATTTTACACAGTCTCATATAGCCAGATTGGGTACATCTGTGTGTGAAATAACCACTTCAAAACCCATTGACTTTCATTGCTTTGGAAAAAGATATGGGTTGTAATCAAGAAATCACTCACCTGGCTGGATGTGTGGGGTAGTAGAATTTTATCATCCAGGGAATCAAGCTGTCTGTGTAAGTATTTAGAACTCGGAGCTTTAGACCTACAGGCTGGAGAATTTATGATTAATATAACATTGTGGCATAAATACTTGCTTTTATTTCATTTAATTGCTTTGGCTTAATTTATATTTTTATAGTTTTGTACTTTGAAACTCTGAAGTCCAAATTGTATGAAAGTATGGTAACTTACGAAATACAAGAGTAGATATGCAGTGTGCGATAATAGGTTAACTGAAACCTTTGCTCTCCTCTCTAGAAATGCTTAATTTCCTGGAGAAGATCAGAAAACAAAATTTCACAATAGAATCCCTGAGATGTTGTAATTGTGCTTTTTATCTGGAATTGCAAAAGCAATTTAGGGTTAAGGAAACAGATTTCCCTTGGCAACACAGTTCTTAGAATTGGGTCTTGTTTATAACCTCTAATAAGTTTTTACTTTTATCATTTTCTGAGTTCACATCCTGCTGCTCTAAAACACTTCCCACAGTATGATCTGAGGAGCATTAGAGGGAAACTCACTCCTCGAATTGAAAATCCCAGGGCAAGTTACTCCTGCCTTTGAGTTAGGGCTTTTAGGAGTAACAGGTTAAGTCACGTTTACGTGTTAGGTCAGGTCATCGGGAATACCGAGGGGATGTCATTATCAGGATGTTTTTCCTCTGCGATAACTGAGAGAGAGTGGCCCCACATCATATCCATCCAAAGAACAAGCCAGAAAGAGGCAGGAGCATGGCCTGTCTGACATGAATGAGCACACAAATCACCTGGGATCCTGTTAAATGCAGACTCTGAATTGGTGGATCTGGGCAGGTCCTGAGAGTTTTCATTTCTAAGAAGCTCCCAGGTGACTGATGCTGCTGGTCATCGAACCACATTTTGAGCAATGAAGGACTGAAGCACACAGTCTCAGAAGGCTTTTGGACCAGGCCGAGTAGAAAAAGAGAGAAGAGACTCAGAGGGCAATTGAAAGATGAGAAAGACCAGCTGGTCTCAATTTTGCTTGAGGCCGTGAAGGGATAGATAGGTAGATGTTTCAAATTTTATATTTTTGATTTTATGTTTTACATATATTTAAAAGACATATGTATGTTTTATGCCATTTACATAATGCTATGTACAGTGTAACTGAGGTCTTCTTCTTGGTCCTTGGTGAGGATGTTGGCTGTTGGTTGTCGATGGAGCTTCCTGAGAGAATGCTCTGCTTCCCCGACTGGGAGGCAGTAGCTCCTCGACAGTGATCCTGGAGGAACGAACGTCCGTTTGAAGATCTGGGAAGAGGACGATGTTTTTATACTAAACTCATATATCATGGAGTAGGGTAGAACACGTGGATCCCCTTTGCTGAATAAGGACCTAGGGGCTGCAGGCTGTGCCTTCGCATCCTGCCTCTAGCCCACGTCTGCCTTTCTTCCACCATGAAGAACGCAGCGGGGTGGGAAGGGTTGAGAAACCGGGACTGCCACTGCAAGATAATGCTTGTCAAGCAGATAAATAGGGCACTTTTCTTTCTGTTTCTTTTCCTATTGCTGTTGCCTCTTGCCGTAGTTCCCTGGCTGGGAGGGTTATTTCTTGGTTTCCTTAATGTCTCACTGCTCTGGACTGCCCTTCCCTCTGTATAAATAAGAGTGTATTTCTCCTCCTCCTCTCCCTCCTGTTCCATGCTGCTCTTTGGTCTTGGCCTTCACTGAGCCCCCTCATGTCCTACCCTCCTGGTCTGCCTGCCCTTGCTTACCTTCCTGAGGGAGTGGAGTCACTGAGGACAGACTTGCAGCCAGAGTCCATGCTTGTCGCTGGGAGGACTTGACAAGGAGGGACGGACCCAGGGAACAACTCATCTCCCCAGTAAACTCCTCCTTCTACTGCTAGTGCATGTATGTTGAGCCCCATCGGTGGGTCATTAAGAAGTGCATAAAAATGATCCTCATAGGCCAGGATTGGTGGCTTATGCCTGTAATCCCAGAACTTTGGGAGGCTGAGGCTGAAGGATCGCTTGAGGCCAGGAGTTCAAGATGGGCCTGGGCAACATAGCAAGACCCCATCTCTACAAAAAAATAGAAAAATTAGCCAGGCGTGGTGGCACGCACCTGTAGTCCTAGCTACTAGGGAGGCTGAGGCAGGAGGATTGCTTGAGCCCGGGAGTTTAAGGTTGCAGTGAGCTATGATGATGCTACTGCACTCTAGCCCAGATGACAGAGTGGGACCCTGTCTCAAAAGAAAGAGAGAGGGAGAGAAAGAGAGAAAGAACGGGAAAAAAGAAAGAAAAGAAAGAGAGAGAGAGAGAAAGAAAGAAAAAGGAAAGAAGGAATAAATTAAGAAAATAAGCCTCGCAGAAGGTTATTACCCTTCTCTTGGTATTACCCCATATGCCTCCCGCTCTGCTCCATGGTACATCCCAGTGCAGGAGCAGGGACTGAATTCACGATGATCCCCATGGACACTCGGTAGTGAGGCTGGGATGATCAGTCCAATGGCACTGCATCCCACAGCCTGCAGGGGATACTTATTTGGCTCTTTAGCGCTTGAAATTTTCCAAATGATCACATGACTTCACACCAACTTTGGTTTATTTTGAAACATGGCTCTCTTCCAATTACCCCTTGTCACAATTGTCTGAGAGGGGTGCCTTACAAAGTCAATAGCGGTACCTTTCCCAGCCTCAGGGTTGCTGATAACCCTTAGTTCTTCTTCTTTTTTTATTTTTTTTCACTAACTTAGGGAAATTAAAGCCAAGGTTTTGAAATTGGTGTATAACGTCTTTAAGATGTTTTCCTGGGCTCCAAGTGTAGAATGGAAGTGAGAGTAGAGTAAAACCAAGAAGGAATCTCTTGCCTGTGGATGGCTGTGCACATGCTTATCTACAAAGAACAGAAAGATGCTTTCTAAAGCTATTGCTTGGGAGAAAAAGCAGTTCCAATTGATTATGCACCTGAGTGCCAGGATTTGCTCTCTAATGACTTATTTGAGTCAGCCAGTGCCCCAAACCACTCCAAGTCCCCTCTCTGGGAGTGTTTAACGGCATCTGTCACCTCCCTGGTGTTTTGCCCCTAGCAATCTATTCCAGATGGAATAAAAATATTCAGCTAGGTCAGCGATTGCTCAGGCCAGTGCATTTGGGGACAGAGAGATCATGACACCACGTGAAGAAGGTAATGACAGCCTTTAGAATCAGGAGAACCGGTTGTTCTGGTAGCAGATTCGTTTCTCAAGCCCATTCTAAATTATCAAAGTTTAATTACAAAAGATTTCATAAATACCTACATGTAGCAGTCACCTGAATCTTTGGTCCTAGGTTGGCAATTAAGCAACCCCACTAAAATAAGGAAATAAAACAAACATGGAGTTTAATTTAGAATCAATTAATGTTACGGGGACTTGGTGAGAAGACTGGTCTTATTATTCCTCATGCTACTCCTACTCCTAGGAAAGAGAAGCCAAACTTGTATTTCCAGGATTGCATTCAGGGCAACTTACGTGATAGAGACAGAGGGCCAGGCCTGGAGCTTGGTGGGTGGGTGGAGGAGAAGGTGCGAAGGGTGCACGCAGGAAGGGAAGGAGGAGACACAGGGAAGGAGACAGAGGCAGCTGGGGGCTGCCTGCCCCCAAACTTTGATAGCCCATATACACAAATACTTAGGTTCTTCAAAGACTCTTGCCAGAGTACCGTGGCTCAATGCCAGTCTCTGGGCTCCCTGCTCTTACCACCCCGGCTCCCTCCTGCACCACAGCATAAGGGGTCTCAGGTGCCCCCGACTCATGGCCAAGCTCTGGTCACATCTCCCACATCCCAACTCTTTGGCAAGCAGGTGCTTCTGGGCTACCACTGGGCTTGGGGTACATATATTGGCCACGTGATGCATCCTTGGGGGTTCGAATCCTGGGAAAAGGCCCTACACGTGGGCTTGGGTGCAGTCTATAAGAAGGGGCTGTTTGGCGAGGATTCCAAGTGGGCCCATCCCTTGGGGTCCGTGGAACTCCCTGCCTGGTAGAGGGAGACATGGCTGGAGGAGTGCTAGAGTGAAGCTGTTGAAAGTGCAGTGGCTCCTCTTGCCCAAGTCTAAGGATGGTACAGACGGGTAGAACTGTTCAGTGCTCTCACAAAGGACATTTTTTTTTTTTTTTTTGAGACAGAGTCTCACTCTGTTGCCCGGGCTAGAGTGCCGTGGTGTCAGCCTAGCTCACAGCAACCTCAAACTCCTGGGCTCAAGCAATCCTTCTGCCTCAGCCTCCTGGGCTCAAGCAATCCTTCTGCCTCAGCCTCCCAAGTAGCTGGGACTACAGGCATGCACCACCATGCCTGGCTAATTTTTCCTATATATTTTTAGTTGTCTAGCTAATTTTCTTTCTATTTTTAGTAGAGACAGAGTCTCGCTCTCTCTCAGGCTGGTCTCGAACTCCTGAACTCAAATGATCCTCCCGCCTTGGCCTCCCAGAGTGCTAGGATTCTGCCACACTAGAAAAAAAAAATGTTTTCCTTGGGGCCATTGGTGTTTTGTTATGAAAATAGAATTAAAAACTTTGAAAATAAAACAATCCTTTCTAATTTAATGAAAAATGTATTTGTTATTGTTTTCTGTGCATGAGTTATATGCAACTTGAAAAATAGTTCATGCAGCTCCCAAGGTGAAGAGACATGTGAGTTATCTGTGTTTCACGAGACCCCAGACTCAAAACTAACGTGAGTTTAAATACAACTCACGCGGCAGTTAATGTGTTACAAGTAGCAGGGAAATAGCTATCATAGTTATTTATCAGCTATAAATAAATAAATATATCTGTTTATTTAAGTGTCAGCCTAACTGGGTCATGGGATGCCCGGGTAGCTGGTGAAACATCATTTCTGGGTGTGTTTGTGAGGGTTTTTCCAGGAGAGATGAGCATTTGAATTGGAGGACTGAGTAAAGCAGATGGTCCTCCCCACTGTGGGTGGGCATCATCCTCGGTGCTTCTGGTTCTCAGGCCTTCAGACCCAGACTATGATGTATACCATCGTTCTCTGGTTCTCAGGCCTTCAGACCCAGACTATGATGCATACCATCGTTCTCTGGTTCTCAGGGCTTCAACTGCATTGCCAGCTTCCCTAGGTCTCCATTTTGTAGATAGCAAATTATGGGATTTCTCAGCCTCCATAATTTCGTGACTGATACCTTATAATGAATCTTTTCCTAGATCTCTATGTATCCAATCAATCAATCCATTAATATACACCTCCTATTGGTTCTGTTTCTCTGGAGAACCCTGACTAATCCAATAGCCAAGCTATAGCCTTGAAAGCTGAAAGACCCAGGTCCACACTTGTCAGGGAAGTTTCAGAGTCACCTGTCTTTGAGTAGACTGTACTAGGTTAGACCTCAAGGATTTCTGTGGTCACCAGGGTAGACCGAAGACCAGAGGTCTTTTCTTCTCTCCATTTTCTAGGCACCAGGAAAGATTCCAATTGATCTGGAATCTGAGGCTGAAGTAGGATCCCCCAAACAAGACAGAGAGAATTTGTCAATCTCCCTAGCTAGTGCAGAGCTCAGAGTTACATTTAATTTGATTTAGAAAAATAAAGTATTTAATAATATGGTTATGTTCTGTTCTCCATTCTAGTGTGATACATACATTGATAATAACAAATATATAAACTGCATTATCCAACTTCTGAATGGTTATAGTGCTCTCATACCGGTATTCTGCCCTGTTTATATGTTGCCCTTTGTGTACTAGTCTTATACATTATCAATTCCTTAAAAACATGAAGTAGCTTATTCATCATTGAGTTCCAAGCTGTATCTATCATAGTGCCAAGCACACACCAGACATTCAATTACTCATTTTTTGAGCTGAAAAGAGTGGTTCAGAATTCAATATAAAAATAAAGGAAGTTAAGGACATATTATCTTGTTCTAACATTTCTTAGAACTGATGGGTTTTTTTTTACTACTTTTATATTGATTTAGATGAAAATATTCATTAAACTTTCTTTTAAAGTAAATAAATATGATCCTTTAAGCATTTTAATGAATATTTAGTCCCCCCAAAAAATTTTGGTAAATTCCTGTGATAGTATATAATTTTTCTTTAATAGAGTGAAATTTAAGCAAAAGTAGAACAAAATTGTGGGAAACCGTAGCAGTGACAGCTTCTGGCATTTTTTGCTTTTTGCAGTTTCACCATAGACTTTTGCATCTTTATTGGAACTTTGCAGTGTGTGAGGACCCTTAATATGAGGAGAGATTATACGTGGAAAAGTAATATTATCTATTAATAGCACGAAATATAATTAGAGAAACAAAGTCATGAGTGGGGAACCAAAATTCTGTAAGCAGGCTTACCATCACTTTTAGGCTATGTTTGTAAATGCCTACTGAACTTGACCATGACTTGGCAAAATCAGTCAATGAGCATTTATTCGAGTTAGGCGTCTAGCTCGGCTGTGGCACTGTGGCTCGGACCCAGCAGCCAGGCTGCAGGAGCCACACTGATTGGTTTTGCCATGTTGCCTTTTTCTTTTTTGGTTTGCACATAGAGATATGGTCTTCATGTCTTTATAGTTGAACCAGACTTCCCACAGTAATTTGGACACAAACTCGAGTTTTCCCCTGCTCTTCTCAAATGTGCTGCAAGTAGCTGGATCATCCACCCTTCCCTACATTAGCCTGATATCAATCCAGATCCACGACCACCATACAACTGCCCAGCTCTAATCTGGAAAGGAAGCAGGGCATATATTTTTAAATGTCATCCAAAGATGCTATGGGCCCACCTGAAAGTCACAATATATTTAGCCTCTGCAACGAAAGACCAAAAAGAAAAAAAACAGGGTAGGTGAGGGAGTAAACAATAATGGCGTGGTACCTTATAGTTCTATTTTGCTCCCTTAATTGAAACTTTGTAATATCAGGAAGAGTGGAGGGAAGTGGCTCAAAAGCTTATGGGCTAGTACAAATACTTCTTTGCTAAATTTCTAAAGAAGGTTTCCATCAGATTGCACGGATACTATTTGCAAACCCTAAATCTGTAACTGCTCTGTGGTCTGTTGCAGCCCCTGTATCACTATGACTAGCTGTTTTGGCGGAAACGCTGGTGGGTTTGGCCAGGATGCCCTGCCAGAACTGATTTCGGTATCGTCCTGGCTCCCAGCCTTTTTTCCTCTGTTCTGTGTCTGAGTACACAACCCCAAACACACAAACAAACACTGTGTCATTTCACCATAAACACTTCAGATTTACTGCACCATTTACTAAATACATTTTCCCTTCTACTGAGAAAGTTCGTTTGAAAGTTCAACTTTAAGGAATATTTTACTGAATTCAAATGGGAAAAGGAGGCACAGCTCCCGGTGTTAAGCAGGCCCGTGTGAAATAAACAACTCTGCTTTGCATAGAAAAATCTATTAAATCAAGAGAAAGAGGGGTTTTTAAGATTCAATCGTGGTATGTTGTATCATGTTTTTTACTCTGGGGGAAAAAAAGCATTTACAGCCAACTATTTTAAACTAAAATAACTGCTTTTGCTTCTTCTATAGCTTGTTTTTTTGTAAAGAACAGTGACCAAGCATGGATAATAATGACTAAAGTGCCGACTTCAAATAAGCTTGTTTTTGCAATTTTTAATTAAGCAATCTGTGCAGACATTTTTTTTTTCTCTTCAACATTAGGAGGAAAGAAAATGATCACACTTGGGGGCCTGGTGGAAAAACAGAAAATGCTTTCTCATTGCAACCAGATTTCAAAGCAGCAGAGTGCAGAGAGGCGGTGCCCTCAGTATTCCTCAGGATCGCTTGATTGCAAGTCTCGCAAATAGGAATCAATTATATTTGGAGGCACACCTTGCAAGAGGAGCCTGCAGAAGGAGAGGCCACCTGGACAGGACAAAAAGGAAAAAGGGAAAAGTCAAAACCGTCTAAGTGAAAAATCGCTGAAATAATACTTCTTGACTAGCTGCCTGAAAATGTGACTAAGTATGTTCCTGTTCGTTACAAAGATTCATTCAGTCCCTACTTGGCAATCTTTTCTGGTTTTAGTACATTTAGAATTTAAAACACTTGGCCTCTAGAAGGAAAAGCAAGTTCCCAGCAGACCCATGGCAGTTTTTTTCCCTCTACTATTGTTCAATCTTGGTTGAAATTCCTAAATAGTTAGAAAGTATTTATTGCTCTTTGAGAGGTTTTGTGATTCCTCGTGGATGATTTAAATGATCTGACTGAATGGCACAATAAACTCATACCATGTTATGGATCAGCGGGAAGATCTGTTTCTAGTTTTTTAGTGTGCTTTTTAATTAAGCACAAGAAGTTCTTATTCAAGCACATTGGAAAAGAAAAAAACTACTCCCTGTAACTCTGGCCATTTATACCTTGTCAAAAGGGCAAAAGTTGAAAATATTTTGCTACTATAAAAATACTAAGACCGGTCCAGTATCTTCTGAAGGTGAGAGAAACACCTGCTGATGTTCCATACCTACCTTCTGAGTTTCTGAATTATATTTAAAAAATAAAAGTACCCTTCAAGAGAGAATCCATGAAACCACAAAAATTCATGGTCCTTTAGTGAAGTGCTTCACTACTCACTAATAAATTCATGTCCAGACAAAACAGCATGCCATTTGAACATTCTTAAAACTCCTTTAATGCAAATTTGAAAAAGTCATTCTCCTTTTTTTAAAAAAAAACCAACTCAAGTCACATATTGGTAGAAATGATGCCACTTATGTACATGTCCATTCCTTGATGCAAAGAATCCAGAATGCTGGGGTATCACTCATTTTCATCTACATTAAATGCTTTGACGCATGCTCTACTGCATTCAAACAACTGGCTTCATGTCAGTAGGAGATTGCTGATGAATAAGTACTAGCTGTTAATTTTGAGATACTGAAATACAAATTAAAACTACAAAGTTAGCGATTTTAAAGAGTCTATTTTCATTGGATTATGTAATGAAAATCATGCCATACTCTACAGGCTTGGTATGGCTTATGAGAGTCATAAGCTTCATATGCCAAAACCATATGAAAGCTTACCTTAGATGACAATATACATTCAAAAATCCTTACTGTGCAACAACTAAGGAAAAGAGAGAAAGGGAGAGAGAGAGAGAGAAGTTGTGAGCATTAATAAAGTGCTAACACCAAAGTTGAGTATTTGTTGGATGAAATTATGGTCACGATTATGATGAGGTGATGTCATTAATCCTTAGTCTTGTGAAAGATGTAGGAAAATAAAAGCACATGAAATGAAGGGTGGGGATCCAGTCACTTCAAAAGGATCATTAATATGTAAAACATTTATTAATAGGCACAACTGCTTTGCCTGAATTGGTGGCAAAGACAATCTGATTGAATAGTGAATATTTATGGTAAGAGCTTCCAAACCATTAGCTTAAAACAAAAACCCTACAACATATATATATTGTGTTTTTCAACAAAAGAAAAACTTTGACAATAGACAAAGTGTTAGTGTACATATATATATGTTGAAATTCTAAAAGGCGAAATTATCAAGTATAAATATTAGACTAGCATATTCTACAATATTATATTACAAACTGAATATATATGACTGATCTAAAAAACCACAAGGCTTAAACTTAGGCTACGAAGCTACTATATGTATAAGCTACAAAACTTTAAGAAAAGAACCCTAATTTTTTTCCTCTTTTGAAAGCTGATATTATCTCTGGAAATTCAGAAAGCAAATATTGTAAACTCAGGCATAGCTCTACATAAACTCTCTCATAGAGTTTACATAAGGTTGCCTACCCAGCCCCAAGGAACTCTTCATTTGCTCCCTCAAATGGGGGTGACTCATACATATATGACAGTATCATTTGTTGCTTAATACATTTTGTATTGGGGCCTAGAACTTTCTCTCCTTTTAAGTTCATAAATATATGAAATAATTTGGGTCCCCATAAAAATGTCCAACAAATAGATGGGTTACAGATAGTCTACTGGTGAATTTATAATCAGAACATCTTAAATATGAACATTTCCAAATATTGGCTCTATTTTTGTATCCTCCAACAAAAATGCCCAGAGCATTTTTTTCTATAACTTAGCAAGTTTAAAATGTTCAGTTTTCTGAATTTCGTCACAAATCTAAGGAAAACTGTGCCGTAAACTATTTTAAAGGAAGAACAACATATCTTTCTACATTTAAAAAATGAAAAATTAAAGAAATATTATTGATTTCCAAGTTGTGATTGTCTTATTATATAAAATAAGATCACCTTCAAAGGTAGCTTTCTGGCTTTATTTATGGGGATATATGGTACAGTACTTTGTTTTCTCACCAAAAAAACTTAGTTTCTACATTACTTAACATCCTTGAATAATTTGGCCTTCCTTGTTCATGGCATAAACACTGTATGCCATGAGCTGCTAAGAAATACAATTAAAAGCAAATGAGAAAGTCAAGCTTTACATGCAAAGTGCATTTTCATGTAAGAGGAATGGAACGGAAAATAGAAATATCCAGTGGGATATGAACTTTTAAAACCTGTTGCTGCCCCTCCAGGAAGACTGGTTGTCCAGGGGTATTTAGTCCTTGATATATCACTGCAGAATTAGAATATTTGTACCGGTATTTATTGATTCTTAGTTGACATTCTTACCTTTTTTTTCACAGCTTAACTTGATTCAAGTTACCTATTATCAGATAACAATCTGATGATAAACAATTTCAGCTTTACTTTTAGGACCAAAAGCTTTTATCAGTATATCACAATTGATACTTCATTTTGAACTTATGTACTAGAATACATTACTCTTAATATTAAATTCAAATTACTGTACAATTTACTATAGGATGACTATAAAAATATATCATGTATATGCATAATATCATTCACTTTTAATGAAGGCCCCAAATACCGAGCAATTTATGAAAGCGTCATTTTATAGCATTAACAACATTCGGTTATTTTCAAGCATGAATAAGTGGCACTGGTTTTTTGTTTTTGGGGGGATGTTGAAACAGAAGCATGAAGAATACCTCAGAACTAATAAGGCTGGAAGTTTAGAAACCAGATGATTTGCAACTGTGACCTTATTCATCATTTAAAGCTAACAAAGCAGCTGAAATAATAATGTTCAAATTTATGAGGACTATCTCAATAAGGTCTGAAATTTTCTAAGAATATTCTATGCTTTATATTTGTGAGGAAAAAAATAAATTTTTTTCTTTTAGTTATGAATCATAAGAGAAAAACAATGCTTTAAAAAGTTACAAAAGGAAGTTATTTTCTTCAAGAAGTTTCTCTACCATATTTACACTAGATTTAGGACTAAAAGAATCTTTTGTAAAAACATAAACACCCCAAGCATTTACTATGATTTTCTAAAACAGATATTTACAAAGTCATCTTTCTGGCCTTTATCCCATAATTTCTTCATTATAGAGAGGTAGGAAAAATAAAGACTTTGGTTATCACAGAATGGCAATATAATACAGTTAAGAATGAAAGAAAACACATTATCTCATAATGGTGACTCTTTGTTTGAAGGGATTTTCATGGTTTCCCAAAGCAGGTTCTGCTTGTAAAGAAAAACTTCAGCATAATAATGATACTCAATTAATATGAAAATTGTTCCGATGGCAGCTCATGCCCAGACACTGCTACCACATAAATCCTTATGTGTTTTCTTGATTTACATTAGTCGTCACACTTCTGAAAACTAGTATCAATGAAATGTATGCCTATAAATAAAAATTCTCTAATTAGAGATTTTTTTAAAAAACTAGTTTTAATATGTGTATGCTATATTCTATATGTGTAATATCAAACACTTCATTAGCAAACTTACCTATAAAAATACTAGAAGTTTCACAAAATACTAAACTAATTAAAAACAGTGAATTCCTCAACTGCAGTTTCACTAGGTGAGTTTTGACACTAGGCTTGTGTTTATAGATGGACCGTGTCACCAAAGTGACAGCCCCTTGACTCTATTCATTTTCACCATGCTGTCCACAAACTAGCATGCCACTGAAATTAATATTCCTTAAGTTAACAAAAATCACAAGACATAACAATAGGTTGACTTAAATAACCAAGAAGCCTTCAACAAATGAGTGAACACAGAATGTAAAAATGTCTTCTCTCCCTGAATTCCCTCCTTGCTTCTCTCACCCCATTCCCACCCCTGCCCCAGCTGTAGCATTTTGACAAACAATTTGGATTTTGCACTAAGAACAATAAATAAATGATTTTCTTTAACTTTAGTCTGTATAAGAAATCTTGGATATCATACCTTTCACCTCCAGTTTGCATTCTATCTCCACTTCCCCAAGGTCATTGACTGCTTTGCAGCAGTAAGTGCCTCCATCATAGGGGCTGGGCTTACGAATCTCCAGGGTACAGACCCCCTGGTTGCTGAACATCCTGTATCTTGGGTCGTCCACAATAGCAACTTTGTTTTTCATCCAGGTTATTTTAGGCTGAAGTTAAGATGGAAAACGGTTAGGTCAAAATATATCTGTACTTAGCACACCAATAGACCATCAAAGTCAGTGACAGAATTTTAAAGCATAGCTTTAAAAGAAAGCACATCTATGAAGAATAGACATCTACTTGAGCACTGTTTCTCTCAAATTAAATTCGACTTAGTGCTTGGCAAAAATGCAAACACGCAGTTCTGAAGAAGAAAGCCAGGTTTGTTCAAAGGACAGTTCTAGGGCAATCTTCCCAAATGGATTCAGTTGCATTTGAATTTGATCTACTTGGGTACAAACTTAATCACAAGATGAATAAGTTCTGGGCATATAATGTACAGCATGGGTGGGTATAGGCCTTTCTCCTAAGCTCGGGATGAACCTCTCCACCTGACAGCTCCTCGTTCCCACCTGGATGTACCAACATCGCTTCCAATTAAACATTCATTCATTCAGCATCTTCCTCCCACCCTCGGTCCAGCTCTTTCCTTTGATTTTCCTATTCCTGCTCAAGATATATACAGGAGAAATACCACTGTTCACAATCTTTCCAAATTCTATGGCACTTTTCCTCAGTGCCACCTGGGGATATATATCTCCATGGGCAACATTCATTAATTCATTGTTCTTCTCAAATGCAAACATGAAACGTTAAAACCTTTCTAAATCTCTTTAATCAGATGTGATATGTCCCTTCTTAGCACTCTGTGTCCTTATCAAAGCACATTTTATATTCTGTCTTGCATTATAGTGTAATTGTTACTTACTTTAACTTACTACAGAACTCTCAATGAACCAACACTACCTAATTTCCCAGGTGAAAAAAATATTACTTTCATCTCCTTACCTCTCAGTTTTTTAAAATAGGTGGTTTTCTTTTTCTTTAGAAGGTATCCCTTAGTTAGTAAAGACATATAAGCATGTTTTACTACTACATTTGCAAAGTGTACCTAATTACACCAACATCCTCTACCCACCCCCTCATCCTGGAGAGACACAAATAGCAGCAGGAAGTTCTGTTTATACTATTACTTACAATTATAACATGGCAAATATAAAAGAGGGACTTTAAATTCAACTGATGTGGTAGAGAAATATGGTACCTTAGGATTTCCTCTCACACTGCAGTTCAGGGTGGCATTGTAACCAGCTACGGCATAGGTGTTAACCAAAGGCTGAGTAAACATGGGTGCCTCTGTGAAATCAAAGTCGTCATACACTGGATTTTTGTAGATTTTACCTTTAAAAGAAAGCATTAAAAATATGTTAAAAATACGAAAATTGGCCTGAGAATGTATTATTCTTGGCATGCTTTACTTATGATTTAAACTTCTCTGAGCTTGGAAAACGTAAAAACATGAGTGAACGCCACACGGCATATACTCTGAAGGGTACAAATGTATAGCCAATCACACATGAGACAGAAAGCCAGAGTGGTCATCTGAAACTAAAACAGATATGGAGAAGACTTTTGTGTCTTTCTATTTTGAACAGAAATGTGTTCTAATATGAAAATCACAAGGACTGGCTTTAAGAAGGAGAGTGATTTATGATGCAATAAAATGATAAAGATGGAGTTCAGTTTCTCCTTTCATTGCAGAGTAGGTCCTATGTGTAGCTACACTAAAGGTGCCCAAGAATAAAAATAATAAAACTCTATAAGTTAATGTCTATTTTTTCCTGTCACTGTGATTTTAGCCATTTATAGATCCACTACCTAGAAGCCGAAATAAATTAAAGCTATATTTGTAAAAAATGTAATAATAATATAATTTCACTTAAAAACGTTTATCTGTAAAATTAAAATTTTACTTGAACACTGTTACCATGATTTTACAATGTGCATTTACCATTTTCTTATTCCCTTTCACCACATCTTTCCTTCTTTCAGTCTTCTCTGACTAGTCACTGTCAACGCAGGTTTCTAAGTGGCAGTCCAGCCCCCACTCACCATCCTTGGCGATCACGGCGCTCTCTTTAGTCATCGTCGCATCCTCACTGAGGCCGCACATGTTTTCGGCAAAGACCCGGAAATAATATTCATTCCCTATGACCAGTTCAGTAATGGTGGCATTGGTTCGGTGATAATGCTCAATGACAGTGAACCATTCCTAAAAGAGAAAATCATAATAATTAGACCAAAAAATAAATACACGTTTCCAGCTGTTGATTGGAATAAATAATGAGGATGCTTCATTCATAAAAAGAAAAAAAATAGCACTAATTTTTATATTTGAGAGTAATAACAATGCACGTTTAATACTTTACAATCATTTACATTTGACTACGTAATTTAATTCATTTACACATTAGATTGAAATATCCTAGATGTCATCTACTACCTTTATATTTTCTTCATAACCAGTGTCTGCCATCTATGTATCTACCTGTCTACCTACTTGTCTATCTATCCATCTTTTGTAGAAAAAAAGTATAATTATAAAATTTTAGTGCCAACTTATTATGAGGCAGAGATGAAGGTAAATCACTAGAGAAAAATTAATAGTGTCCAGTAAATTTGCTTATTGCCATTAACTCAGGATCTTTCACGTCTTTGCTCAGATTCCTCTCTTCCCTACCTGTTCCCCCTGCCACCACTTTGGTCACACTGTATCACCTTAATCTGCCTAATTTTTTCCTGCAGCACTGACAACCTTGAATTATAGTCTATATTTACTATTTTTCTTGTTTACTATCTACCTCCCCCACGGGAATGGACACACCATGATATAAAGTCCAACTTTTCTTCTCACTTCTTGTATTCCCAGTGCCTATTACAGTACCTGGCACACAGTAGGTTCTGTGCACAAAACAAGTGTTTATTGAATACTTAATGAATGAATGAATGAGCAGTCAAATCTACATTAAAAATTTTTGTCAATTTTTTCCCCCATCATACCAAGAAATAATAGCAGGTTCCAAGTTTTCTGCTTGCAACCAGTAGAAAACCACATGGTGTCATGTATTTTTAGTACCATGAATGAAGAAAATACATACTTTGACAAAAAGACACTTTATTGTAAAAAGTATTTTCCTTGGAAATTTTAGGGGCCATCATTATCTATGAATTTGGGGTATTTTAAAGACACCAGAAAAATGTGGCTATGTCTTCTTTTATTCCTAAAGGAATTGATGCCAACTTTTATTCTAACATTTATGATATTGTGTTATTTATTGAATGAATGACTTTGCTGAATTCTATTTGAGCATTGCACTAGCTGCTTTATGCCATTTTAACTTTATAACAACCAAGCATAGTAAGTGTTTGTGCCCTTACTTTATAGATGAGGAAGATGGAGATCAAAGTCAAGTGACTGTCCAGGTATACGTGGTCTTAGGTGGCAATGCTGGGATCCAAGTCCGACTCTGTGGCTCCACAGGCCCTGCCCTTTCCACTTTGCCATGTCACTTGTCCACTGCCCCGAGGGCTCCTCACCAAGGAGGGCCTTATGCCGCCCCCTTTACCTCTGATGAAATGTGATTTTGCTGCTGCTGAACCAGAGAAAGGCAGACCTTACCATGCTCTTCTTGTCAGCCTTCTGGATAGTGTACCCTGTGATGGCAGCATTTCCATTATCCCTTGGTGGTATCCATGTCAGAGCAACATTCTCTCCCCAGACATCCTCAATCTTCACAAATTCGGGTGGACCTGGACGGTCTGTCGGATGAATTCATGGTGTCACCGTGAGGTCACTTTCCCTCCCAATCTATACCTTGGTACATGAGGATATTTTTAAATGTCCTTCCCTGGGTTACTGGAGGCAACGCTCTTCCAGACTCTCCCATGGGGGCTTCTGAGACCTGTGCCTGCCATTAGAATGGAGCCAGGCCAGATCCAGGGGCACAGAATAGCCTCGGTGCTCCCATCAACTTAACCAAAATCCAAAAGCTTTAGCCAGTGGGAGAAGAGTGCTGAGTTTAAAGGGAATGACCTTTCACCCAAGGGGAGGCTTGCCACGGGAAGTTGCCCCTTTGGTTAGAGAACCTCAAGTTTCAGGTTTTATAATAATAAAAATGATTGGAAACAAGGCTTCTCCTAACCCTGCTCTTAAGTTTATTTCTTGACATTGCAAAAATTATAGAATAGTTCAAGCAAGAGGGCTCCACTCATAAAGGATCCTCTCTCTGTTCCCGAACTCTGGGCAGAAGCAAGAACTAATCTTTTTTATTCTTTGGGCAGCTAAGTATCTAACTAGCCCTACAGGAGCAACCAATTTAGTGTTTAACTGTTTAACTTTGTTTAGGTACCTCTTCCTTACATTTAATAAAAATTCTTCATTCTCCATTCAAACTTTATTATTCGTTAATTTCAGGTATAGTGAGAAACATGTATCTAGAATCTACAGTGCTTTTTAATGCAAGAATCTAACATGGGCAATAGTCTTATCATTAGGGGGTTGAGAAACTAAGAATAAAAGAGAGCCGGAATGTAAACAAATACATATGAATTTCACTAAAAAGTACATGTATTAATTTTCTTGAATGTATATGCCCAAATCTCCCATGATTAGTCTTCTTAGTCAGTGAAAGTTTATTTTGAAATGCTAACAAATCTTACAAATTTATCTATTTTTTTAAAAACGAATCTAAAAAAAGAATTTTATGTAGAGCCAGCCTAACAAAAATTCCTACTCTTGTCTTAACAACAAGGACAATTGGTCCCCATACTGCTTTGACAGAACATTCTGGTTCTTTC